>JACEGR010004743.1:0-82907 GCA_014170235.1 Listronotus bonariensis | reverse complement strand
AAATATTAATACTAAAGTTAATGAAATAGGTTGTTTTAGAATGTTCGTTAGAGTATTATACAGGGTTTTTATTTATATTGTGCTACTCACTCTTAACTATAACCAAGAAGAATAGAAAAACAACATCCTATATAAAAGTTTTATACTTTTTTATCTATTGTAGGCATAAAAAAAAAGAAAGAAAAAATCTTAAACTTATTTTAAATGTGACACCATTAAAAGGTTTAGAAAAACACCACATTTAATTAATCTATCTTTAATAGTTTTCGAAATATGACAACTTAAATCTAAAAATAGTTGATATAATTTCCATTAAGTATGCCTACCTACGGCACTAAGCTGAGACTGTAGATGTAATGGAAATTATATCCAGATTTAAATGACCATATTTTCAAAACTAAAGATAGACATATTAAATGTGGTATTTTTGTAAAGCTTTTTAAAAACCTTTTCAATGGTGTCATAATATGCAGAGTGTCCCATTAAAAACACTTTATTTTTCTTGCGTTCTTGATGTTTATTTGTTTTTTTATGCTCAAAAGCTAATAGATGAAAAAGTATGAAACTTTTATACGGGGTGTTTTTTTATACTTCTTGGTTATACAGCGTGTCTACTTAAGTTCGCACCATATGGAAAACTTTTTAATTATTAATTTTACGAAAAAAGTTATTCTTTATAAAAGTTCTGCATAGTCTAAAACTTAAAATACAATTATCAGATATTAATTTTTTGCTGTGGTATAGCAGGTTTGTCAAAAAATATGAATTTTGCTCAAGAGAAAAGTGCCCTTATTTTTCATAATACTGAAAATTCTTATAGTGTAAGGATGTTTAGAAATATAAATACCTTTTAAATATGCAACTTGGTTTATTAAAAAAACATTTCAAAATTTTTCTGCGATAGCTAGTGTTTCTGTTACTTCTTGCTGTTTAGAAAGTTTTACATTTCGAAATAAATATGCATTAATGTACAAAACTACAAACAAAATTTTTACCCTTAACGCATAAAAAATTGATAAAGAAAAAGTTTTTCTTGAAAATAAACAAGTTTGCATATTTGAATGGTATTTTTAATTCAAAACATCATTTCTTTATAAAAAAAATTTGATATTATAAAAAATAAGGGTACCCACTTTCCTTTTGAGCAAAATTTATATTTTTTGACATACCTCGTATACCACTGCAAAAAAATAATATTTGATAATTGCATTTTAGGTTTTAGCTATGCAGAACTTTTTATAAAGGATACCTTTTTTGTAAAATTAATAATAAAAAGTTTTCCATATGGTGCGAACAAGTGGGTGGCAAAATATAAATGAAAACCCTGTACTGTAAAAATTTTCATAATTTTTTTTTAATCGATGTAAGTGTAGTGCATTGTTATAGAAAAAAACATCCTAAAGTTTGAATATGGAATATTTAAAACCGTTTTAAAGAAGGTTAATGTTGGAAAGGATCTCGGGGTATCTTTTTACAGGGAACCTAACTTTAATTTTCACATTAACTGTTAAACCATAAAGATCCTTAAAACTGTAAGGATTTATTAAAACATTATTAAGTGAGTTTTCTGATGTAAATTGTTTTTAAGTAATATTTTGTAAATATATCAAATCTATCTTGAAGTATGCATGCCCGGTGTTATAAAACGTATGTTGATCAGATTGAGCGAGAAAATGTGTAAAGTTTATAAATTCTTGTTAAAAATTTTGTATATGATGAAATTACAAATATATTATAGATATTTGTAGAGAGTATAAAATTTAAAATTGTAATATCAACTGTAGTGACCTAAAATGCAATGTTTCAACATTCTTTTGCGACATGTGCCATTCCATGTACTAACTATGGGTAATTATCTGCATTGACAAGACTTTGTATAAATGCTAAGAATATGAGTAAGGATGCCAGTTTAAATATTTTTCATGATAGCTTGACTACTTTCAAGAGATAAGTTACACACTATTTGGTCGATTGAAAATACAATTGTTTGGTCCCATTTTGCACATTTAAAAGGATTTTGTCTGTTGTCCTTAATTTATTATAATTTAAACTGTAATTATTGTTTAATTAATTATTGTATTTTTTATCTAAAAAATGGCTGGGCCGTCAATAAATTAGATATTTATTTATTTACTCTTTATAATAAACACTTTAATGTGTATTTGCATTGCAAGTAAAGAGTTAATATCTGCTGTTTTTTTTTAATAAAAACTGTGTCCAGAAATTCCGTTCCCTAATTTTTGGGGGTAGATTCTACACACAAAATTGTATAAAAAAAATTTATATGATCATAGGTCCTGATATACATTGTTTCCAAGAAGCAAAGTGTTAAAAATTTTCAAAAAGTCGGTTAATGATTAATATCCTAAATATCCCCAAATCAATTTTAATAAAGGTCGGTGGTGTTATTTGTAGCATTGGGTTAATTGATTACTAACTAACCCTAACTTGATTAAATAAAATTGAAATAATTCCAGTTGCATCTAGAGCACTTAAACGATTATTTGAAACAAAAAAATACGCCACTGACCTTCTTGCATGTTTTATATTTTATTTATATTAGGCAAATATAAATACAGCTTTTTGTCTTTTCATATTTTTTGGTATTTTGCTTAAACTCCATATATCTAAAACACACAATAAAAATATGATTTTTTTTCTTTATAAAATTATTTTTTATATTAATTGTATTTACAATTATGTAACAACCTTTATAAAATACCAAATTACTAAGTTAAGTAATTTTAATATACAAATTTTTATAGAATCCTATAATTTGGCGAAAACGCCTTGATCACATTCGTATACTATTGGAAAATTATGATGTGTTCAAATTGGGTGTTGGTGGGGCAAATAATAAGAGTTTTATATGCTACTTTATTAAAAAAATAGTTTGTTGTTTATTAACACTAATATTAGTTTCATGAAAGTTTTTAATACCCCCGTAAAATAAATAAAGTCATTTATAATGGCATTCTAAACTAATTTTTTAAATTAAATTTTAATTAATTTGCGTAAAAATAAGGGTTAGTTCTGGTTAATATAAATAAAAAAAAATAATAATAAATATAAAAAAATAAAGGTAGTTGGAAAAAACACGTTTTTTAAGTTTTTGCGAACCCTGTATACTGAATCAACATTTCCTCTTCGTAAATCATATTTTTTTACAAGCAAAAATTTGTATCGAAAATATTTTTTTCTGGAAAATGTTTTTTTTTGTTTAAAGTTATATTAATTAAAAAAATTAAACTCTTTAAAAAAATTAACATGCACACCACTATTTCTAGTGCACGTTAAGCACGTCCCTGTATCATTTCTGTTTGGAAAGAAAGTTTTTAAATATATGTTAAAATAAATACTACTGTTTACCTATTAAGAGATTAATCGATTTTCTAAAAATGAAATAATAATAATAAAAAAGATTTACTTTGTTCCGAATCTGGTATTGTTTGTTCATTAAAGAGCTTCGCTAACGCCAACAGCAACGTGGGTTTTGACACTGATTTGTTTCGAAAGGTTATTCTTGAGATATTGCGTTGGTGTATAACTTATTATTAGAATTCTCCAATTGCGCATAATAAGTTAAAACGTTTAGGTAAAAAGGCATTAAATAATTGTCAGATTTTTATTATAGGTACGACCTTTACCTACAAAAAATATCTATAAAATTAAACTAAAAAAGATACTTACTTTTGATATATTGTTTTTTAAACTAGATATACAGTAAGTAGGTACTACTTAATATACTGGAAAAGACTTCAAATTAAATTAAATATTATTCGTTTTGAACTAAAAAATACTTCTTAAACACATGTATGATATCGGAAAATAATGTTTTAATCTATTCTTGATATTTAAATTCACATAAACTAACTAACTAAGTTTATGGTGGCAACTGGTTACTGTTTTAAAAATATACCTAGTTCAATCGTTTTTAAATTTAAACCTTAAAAATTACACGAATATATAAATCAACTAAAAATATATATATGAGGTTATTATTTTATAGCAATTATTTAATATTTGACATGATCAGCCTTATATATGGAGATATAGTGTGGACCAATTTTGCGGGAAAGTCTAATATTTCTGCTTAACGAGAAATGACAAAAAGTTGTAGGGTTTATAAACATGCATGTCCTAAAAATATCTTAACGTATACAGGGTGTCCAAAAAAGTTATGGCTAAAAAGTTGTTTTTTTTTAAGTTGTAACCCCCATTTTTATTTACAGAATCGTATTAAACATAAAATTTTGCATATAGTAAGCTATTTTACTCGTGGCGACGTTGCCGCGGTATTTATATTTTACTGAAACTTTTGTAAAAACAGAATACCCAAATATTAGGTAAAAACGAAAACAAAGTAGCTAATAATTATATCTAGCTAAATGTTTTTATATACACCACAGGTGGACCACAGATTAAATCCCTTAAAAAATTTACCAGATCTTATACAGGGTATATCTTATACCATGGCCAATACCTTAATATTTGGTACAAATTGTAACATTGTCGGTTAAATTGGGAAAGTGAGGCCCTTTTTTTGATAGAAACAAAAAAGCAACGCTGAAATAGGAAAAACAAAGTTTTTTGAAAAGGGGGACTTTTTTTGGTCTTAAATTTTTTTTTGGGCACTCTATCTCATTGTGATACGAGGCTCATCCAAGGCACGCTACGCCACTGCGGATATCGTTACAATTGCAGATTAACTTAGTTATTATTAGAGACAGTGATTTGCGGTTTTCGTGAAGTGAAGATAGTTTTTGATTAAATCAATGATGACGCTAAAATATTTTTGGGTCACTTTGTTTTTGATATACAGGTCAAACTCGTTTTTTTTTCTTTTTTGGAGCCCTCTCGTATTTCAGTTGTCTTGTAACTTACAGCAAAAGTAAGAAACAGTTACAAATTACAAATATCATTTTTTTAAATACTTGCAACACAAGTTTTATTTCAGATTTACATTTAAATAAAACGAACCTTTAACGGTAACATAATTTTAACATGAAAATACCTAGCACAATGATAGAAAAAAATAAAGGCATTTAAGGTAAAATTAAAAACTTAAACTAGATACCTATAAATACTGGAGACTTATTGGTTTTCATGCATTGTTTTGGGAATTACGCTTGGGCAAATAATATTTTAACTTCGTTTGATATAATCATAAAGTAACATACCTACGGATAAGAGAAACCATGGCATGCCAAAATTTTCGTACCGCTTTTGCGGCAGGCTTGGCGGCAGGCTTGTCATTTTTCCAGTTTACACTTTAAATGCGTCGGTTGAAGCCTCGCCTCGTGTAACATCAGCGGTGGGGAGACACATAAGCTTACTGAAATGACTAACTGGCGGTATTTCAACGAGAAACGAATAAAATTATATTGGGAGTTTTCGCATGACCTGTTTTTAAATCGGCTATTCCATGATAACTCTTATAATTTTCTTACTCTATGATATAATCTACGAAGTTAAAAACATACAGGGTGTTTCATAAGAAAAATTAAATGTTTGGTTAATATCTTAAAAATATTAACTTTAAAACAACCAATTTAATTGCATTGTTTTTTTTAATAATACAAGAAAAGATGGGACTTTTAAATCCAATACACTGGTAACTTTAAATTTTTCCACAGGGTGTTCGAAAATTGGAGTCAACTTGCAACATTTGGCTCTTCCATGTATTACCCCTAATCCTATTAAACTATTTGCAATTTTTAAATTAAATGATATTCTAGATAGAAAAAGCTACAACTGGACCCAAGTAGAATTAAAATTGGTCAAAAAAAAAACAAAAATTGCTGATAGAGGCGTTTGATTGAATTAAATCCTTTATTTTATTACGTATAAGTAAATGTATGTAAATGACCTTAATTCTTATAGCTTGTTAGTTAAGTTAGTTAAATTATAAATAAATTATTAAAAGGAATAATAATGAGTAGTTTGGAATAGTAACGTAATTTCTAATGAAAAAATTAGTGGATGGTGGTTTTTTGGTTCGAAACGTCGAATAAATGTCAAGTGTGATATATAGTTGTTTTTAGATTTAAAATAGAGATGTATTAAGTTTAAAACCAAATATTCTGCCCATTTAAAAAAAAGTTGATGGTGGTGGCTCAAAAACGAAACGTCGAATCTTAAATTTGGTGACATCATTTTATATAACAGAATATATTTGCAATATTTAAATTAAATGATATTCTAGATAGAAAAGGCTACAACTGGACCCAAGTAGAATAAAAATTGGTAAAAAAAAAAACAAAAATTGTTGATAGAGGCGTTTGATTGAATTAAATCCTTTATTTTATTACGTATAAGTAAATGTATGTAAATGACCTTAATTCTTATAGCTTGTTAGTTAAGTTAGTTAAATTATAAATAAATTATTAAAAGGAATAATAATGTGTAGTTTGGAATAGTAACGTAATTTTTAATGAAAAAAATAGTGGAAGGTGGTTTTTTCGTTCGAAACGTCGAATAAATGTCAAGTGTGATATATAGTTGTTTTAAGATTTAAAATAGAGATGTATTAAGTTTAAAACCAAATATTCTGCCCATTTAAAAAAAAAATTTGATGGTGGTGGCTCAAAAACGAAACGTCGAATCTTAAATTTGGTGACATCATTTTATATAACAGAATAAGTGGCAATGTTAATATGTCGTTATTTTTCAAATATCTCTTCAAATAAACCGAGAAAAAAATAAAAACTCTTTCACAAAATTTCAGTATTTGCCGGATAATTTCGGAACGGCTGCAAATTTTTTAATTTTTAAAAAGGGAATACTGTTAAACATAAAAATGTGCAACTTTGCCATAATTTAACCAACACTATATCTCTTCCCGTTTCCGAGATCCTAATGGTGTTTCTCGAATTTGTAACGGCCTGTATACTGTATAGGCCATAGTTAAAGGTATATCGGCCAGTAAAGCAACAACAAAGGATTTACGATTAGTCATCCAATCCGAAATGTTTTCATGCGAATATTCGCGTTAAACTGTGTGGAATGTTGTGGTTATCTCATAAAAATGTGGATCTGGTGTAGGATTTTGAATAAGGGGTTTTCCATTTTTAACGCTCGATGTTTGATAACATCGCGCATGACCAAGGCAAGAATAATACAGCCGTTAAATTTTGGCGAAGTACCCAGTCAGTAGTGACATTTTACTATGGAACGCTACAGCATTAACGACGCGTAGAAATCGTTAAAACTTATTAACAAAATCAGTGTTCAGTTCGCCAAACGTTTCGTGCACTGCGTTAAATTTATGGTATTCCCACCTAGGTCCTGCGTTTTGACTCAGTTGGATTTCTTTTTGTAGGACTACATCAAGTCTCGAGTATATGCGGACAAACCAAAAACGATTGCCGCCCTAAAGGCCAACATGACTCGCACCATTGGTAAGATTGGGCAAATTTGTGTCAGAATGTCATCGCAAATGGGATATCAATGATTCGAATGACTCAGCAAAACCGCGGCGATCATTTGGCTGATATAATTTTTAAAACTTAATGTCAATCAATATGCTTTAAAATAAAAATACAGCCACTCCATAATAATTTTCCTAATTTGTTTTATTCTCATTCAAAGATAAAGCGCTGAAAATGGAAAACCCTTTATAAAATAGAATAGGGGTGGTTTCACTTAAAGTATTCCTTATTTTTTCTTGTCAGTGACGGTAAGAGTTTAATTACGAAATAAATGTCGTTCTATTAAAGATAATAGAAAATATAATAACTAAATGTGGAAGAAAGATGGGCACGTTTGGTTTCCACTGTCTACTAAGCAAAATAATTTTTCAATGTGCAAATAATGGCAGTACTTGATTTATTTGAAGAATTATTTCTAGCATTCATTTTTAAAATAAAAACCATTTTTTGGTTTATACTCCTCGACAAAAATAAAACGGACAATCAAAATTTTATTAAAATTCAATCCTAAATAACTTTTTGTTTTTTTACCAATTTTAATTCTACTTGGGTCCAGTTGTAGCTGTTTCCATCTAGAATATTATTTAATTTTAAAATTGCAAAAAGTTTATAAGGATTAGGGGTTATACATGAAAGAGCCAAATGTTGTATTTTGACTCAAATTTTCGAACGACCTGTGGAAAAATTTAACGTCATCAGTGTATTGGATTTTAGAGTCCCAACTTTCATATTTATTTTTTTAAATTTATATTAGTATCTATTCTAAAAGCTAAAAGTAAATACAAATTTAAAAAAAACAGCGCAATTTAATTATGATGATCGTAATATACGCTATATAGCGAACATATTAGAGAAACTTAAGATATGGATGGTCATAAAAATCTGATTACTAATTTGGAAACTACGAAACCAATTTAACAAACCAACATTGTAAGGGAGGTAAAGAATTTTAACTTGACACCCGGTACACAAATTTAATTCACTTCTTTAAAAATTTGTATTTTTTTTAGACAGAGGTAATGGTATAAATAAAAACAAAAAATGTTGAAAAAAAAACAGTTTTAAGTTTAATACACTAGTAAAAAATTGTGGTGTTAAATTATTTCACAGAGTGTTCGAAAACTTAGGTCAAAATGCAACATTTAGCTCTTCACTGTATAAGACCTAATCCTTTGCAATTCCCTTATTAAATAATAATATTGTTAAAAGCAGCTTCTACTTGACAAAAAATAATTGAGATCGGTCAAAAAACCAGGAAGAAATTCAAGAATGAATTTTAACAAAATTTTGTTTGTCCGGGAATGTATTATTGAAAAGATATTTTTGTAAAGAATTAAAATATAGAAAATAAAGGGCACTGTACATATATAATCAACACCCTGTATATATCAATTATAGTAAAAGTAAAGTTAATGTTTTATCTAAAAAACATAGTGTTTATAGTGAGTACTTTAGGTTTAATAACGGTTTAATAAAAATCATAAAATTATTTTTAGGTACATTTACAGTTGTCTGCTTGTCTTACAATTTTATGCAAACAATATAATTTACTTGGTTCTAAAAATACCTTCAGGAATTGATTGAATGAAATAGGTATGCTGAAATTTTTAATAGATTTTGCTAATAAACGAAAGCAATTGATAATTTAATTAACCCATTTTACTCAACTACTGGATGCCAGCATCCCGTCTAATCTTATTAAAATAAAATAATAAATTCTATAACTTACCTAAGGTTTCTTTGAACTGCAAATTCTCAAACCCCTAACAGTGGCACAGGGTTTATAAACCTGATCACCCGAATCAAAATGAATCGAGATATAAAAGTTTATTATCGAAAACCCGAGAACCGCAAACTAATATGCCCCAACCAGCGTATCTGCAGCAGGATACAGTCCTTGTGAAGAGCTGCAGCGTTGGCAGGACTGTGGCAGGACGCAGGCAGGCAACGGGCTGGCAGGATCGAGTGCGCCGCGACATCGGCCCGGCAATCTCTGGGACGCGGATTTTCATAAGCGCCCGCGCATACCTCCAAAAACTGTCCTTTTTCCCTGGTTTTACCTTCTCCTGAGTTTCTTTTTTCTTTCAATTTCGCTTTTCTGTTAAACTGAACAAACACTAAGTTATCAGTTACATACCTATTTAAAATTTCCACTATCGGCTCATCCATACTTTTATGTAGATTGGTTGTATCACAGGAAAAAAAATGATATTTTATAAGAGATTGCTCTAATTTCTTTAGTTTTCCAATCCTGTTTTTGGGGCTGATTTGGAACACAAGCTTAAAGTAATGTAGTATTTTTATACAGGATTTATTCAACCTTTACTTAATATTATTCTTTTTATCTCTGGCTAAGAATATTGTATTATATCTCGCAAATGTTTTTTTGGCCTTTAGAATCCATTCAGCAAAGGTCATGGTGCAATCAATCAGTATTTCCCAAATTTCCATATTCCACATATTTCGGTAAAATTCCTGCTTCTACTAAAGGTTCAGCATATATGTATTCTATGCTCCTGTAGCTACATTGCTAGGTCCTTCTAGCGACAACACGAAAAAATGCATCTTTTTTGTGTATTAACCTCGCCCTAGAACATTTGCAGCATTCACAATACTTCTACTGCAGGGACGTCTTACCATATCTGGCATTTTCTTCCACTTTACAAAGGGACCTAGAAGTAAAAAATGGGTTTCATAGAAGAAATTTTGTATAGCTACACCAAGAGCACTGTAAATGAAGGCACCGCCGGAAATTAATTCTCTGTGTATAAATACCCAGTTTGTTTAAACATACTTGACCCAGTACCTACAGACTGTCCACGGATGGGGTTAACAAGAGGACAAATGGACCAAAAATTTAATTTTTCGACATGAAATTTTTTGCTTATAATAGGATTCTCGAAGAGAAATGGTGTTTTTGTATACAGGGTTCGCAAAAACTTAAAAAACGTGACTTTTTCCAGAGTAAACTACCTTTATTTTCGATTTTTTAAAAATTTATTTAGAATAGCATTTTAAATAACTTTATTATTGTTACAGGAATGTCAAAAGTTTTAGAAAACTGATTTTGGAAAAATTTAAATAATTTTTTTTTTATTTTTATAATAAAATGACTTAAAAAACTATTATAATTTGCTTTTCAAACATCTGCTTTCTCCAAATTCCTACACAACACAATTTTTAGCTATTAATTAATATAATCAAGGCGTTTTCGCCAAATTATGAAGTTGAATAAAATTTTGTGTAATTGTTTTTATTGACTACAAACATTATTCTAAATTATTTTTTCCTATAAAATTTTGCTTAAAAATTAAAAATAAAGGTAGTTTGCTCTTGGAAAAAATTATGTTTTTTTAGCTTTTGCGAACCCTGTATACAACATCATCATTTTCTCTTCGTGAATCTTATTTTTTTTACAAGCATATATTTTTATGAAAAATTACTTTTTCGAAAAAATTAAATTTTTGGTCCATTTGCCCTCTTGTTAACCTCATCCGTGGACAGTCTGTATATTCAATACTCAACACTCTCTTTGTTTTAGTTTGCTGACTTTAAAATAGTTTAAGTTTTAAATATTTCTTTTTGTTGATATTAAAGTGATTGCGTTTTGTTTTTATTTTATTTAAGATTTGTTTTTGCAATATTTAAATGGTTTTATTAAATTTAAAAATATTATTTAATTAATTAAATTATATACTGGATGTTTACAATATACTATAAATTAAGTTTTTTCTCATTGCGAATTAGAGTCGACATAACCACCTCCCTTTCCGTACATGTTGCTTCTTACAGAACATTCGCACATCTCTTGTTATAAAGTATGTACACGGATGGACTTTACAATACCACAAATAGACCAATACTGTAATTATTTTTTTAGTCGTGAATGGCAAATGCTTTTGCTTTTTAGAAAAACAGGATTTATGTTAAATCACATTATGTGTCCACTGGGACCGCAAAAACTAAAAAAATGTGAAAAGACCACAATTGCTTTTATGTTTAATAAGTTTGCAAAGTTCTGATTGAAAATACACGTTTTTGAATGGAGTGGGCACCCGCAATATCTAAAATTTTAGTTAGATAAACGTATTTTTTATATTTTTAATTTTTCATATCAATGATTATCTTAATCTCTGCCTTACTAAAGCTTTTCCGAAACATCGGTTGATGCTTAACTATAGGCCATAATATAAAAATAATAAAAAATATAAAAACATTTTGTATAAAATATTTCTAAAAGCAGTGGCGTCGGAATATATACAATTTTTATTAAGTTGCCCAAAGTTCACAAACTCAAAAAAATTGTATTTTTGAGTATAAAAAGAGAACAAACGGTTAGATTTAATTAATTTTTTTACTAAGAGTGTGCAGACTACGATAACAGTTATAAACACATTTTGGTATCGTCAAATATACAGGGTGAAAAAAACAAAGTGGTCTTACAGTGTCCATTTACTATGCTATCTAAGTTTACATTATTTACTTCAGCAAATAAAGAGATCAGTTTTATGGGGGCTCTTCACTAACGCCTTTGTCTTTAGTACAAATAGTGTATAATATTTTAAAAATATTTTTAAAAAATTTTTTAGAAATATGCGGATACTTTGAAAGCTATAATTTTAAATTACTTTGAAAGTTATTATTTTAAATTAAAATTATTAGGAATTATACAGGATGCTAAAAATATCCATATCAAACTTTGTTTTTTTTTAATGAAATACCCTGAATAATAGTTTATTTAGGTTTTATCAGCGATCTTTACCCAAAAATGTAAGGTTTTAAATTATTTGGGATTTTTAAAAATTTATGACTCCAACAAAAGTTTAACATAAACAACCCCACTTAGCGCGGCCTTTGTATACTACATGTTACATTGCTAAAATATAAACTGTGCCATAACCATAATTTTAATTTTTTATTAAAAATTATAAAAAGTGTTTAAAACTAATATTTATTTTTAAGCTACCTTTAGATGCAAATTAAAAGCCTATTTTAAACAGAACATCCTGTATATTGATTGATATGTTATTATGGGGTATTTAAAAATTTTGCATAATTTATCCCCTGTATATTTCGGCATTATAATAGGCATTTTTGTTTTTATATAGGTATACCTCTGGTTTTGAGCTAAATACGCCTAAATAAGTTAATAAAACTTAGTTCTTAATTTACTTAAACAGATTATTATAACTGAATTGGTATAGTAAAAGCACCCAGTTCATGCCTTTTTATTTTACCCTGTATTTTTTGTCCGTGCAAAGTGTTTTTATATCTTTGGTCTAAATTTGCACAATAATAATTTAAGAAAAAAAAAAAAGACAAAAAATAAATAAAAATCATAAGAGGTACTCGTCATCTCAACTTTGCAAATATTCAACCTTGAGGCTCTAAAACTCTAAAAGTAGAAACGAGCGGATTTTGTTTCCATAAGAACATTTAATCAGGGCGCCGAGATCTACAACATATTAAATTTAAAAAAA
Source organism: Listronotus bonariensis (assembly GCA_014170235.1). Lineage (NCBI taxonomy): Eukaryota > Metazoa > Arthropoda > Insecta > Coleoptera > Curculionidae > Listronotus > Listronotus bonariensis. Next base: position 69,997 of record JACEGR010004743.1, on the reverse strand, counting down.
AAATAACCGAAAGCCACTTTCCATAAGGATTGAGCGGGTTCCTTTAGTTAAGTTAAAGTAAAAAAGGTAATAAAACTATTGCTATTTTATAAATTCTTATTTTTATTCCTCAAAAAAATGTATTCCTGATAAAAAATATATATCATATGCCTAAACCACTCATCTCGATGGATTGCCAATGTTATAACCTGCGCGAAACAAAAGTTACATTTCATGGGCGAAAAAACCGGTATCCGCATTATAGGAAAGAATTTGTTGACGGCGTCCTGGTTTTCTGTTCGAAATACGGTAGCTAATGAGCGTTACGGTCAGACCGCGGACGAAGGGTACGGGGTGCCGGTGTTTGTATTTTGCCACGGCTTTTAAGCGCGCATGTTCGTCCACCCACTGCGCGTGGTCGTTAAAATCCAAAAATGCTTCTTGCCACTGCGGATCTAAATGTTGGTTATCTATGGCCTAAACTCACAAAACAAAGCAATAATCAAAGTTTAAAGTAATCCTAGCGTATACGCTAGAGGATCAATCGCCGTTTCGAAAAGTGGCACAATTTGAAGAAAGGGTCTGCGGGATGGCAGGGCATGCGCATACGCACTCCAATGTCAAAATCGGCGGTATATTCAAAAACATTGATTTATTGAGTAAATATACATAAAACATTAATAAAAAGTGTGAAATGTGGTTAATAATGAAATTTATTAATAATTTAATGACTAAATATTGGTATTGGTTGGTACTGATATTTAGTGCTAATGGTGTATTAAAATCTATTTGGTAGAAGTCTATTTTTATTCTTAGATTGGAATAGGTTAATGTGGAAAAAAATATATAAATTTTAGGGAAATAAGAACTAAAAATAAAAATCTAAATAGAATTATTTCTTAAAAACTAAACTTTTATTGTGAAATTACATATTTAGCATAAAGAATGGTTGTAAAATGTAAAGGAAGTGTATAATTTTAGGAAATATATGAAAATTGCACGCTTAAACTTACCAACCAAATAAATTTTAGATTTATTTTGATCCTATTTAGTTGAAAGGTAATATAGTGTACAAGTTAATATTACTTATACTGAGAAAAGCGTAGTGTTTTCATAGGCCACTGTGCTTGGTCCATTTTATTCGATATCTACATACTTGTTTTTTAGGTATGAGGAAGCAGATAAGATTGTAGGTTTTAACTAACAATGAAAATTTAAGTTTCCACAATACTGGATACTTACTTATTTTGAAATAAAATACTTTTGTAAAGGAAGCTCAAAAATGCTCGGTATTGCAGAAAAAAAATCTTAATCCTAAACATCTCTTTTTCCACAAATTTTCGATATTGACAAAAATAAGTGTACTTTCCTCTTAAGAAAAATTTATAATTTTTAAGATATTTCATATACCTACCACCGAAAACAATTAATATGGGATGGTTGAATTTTTTCGTAAAATTAATAATAGTTTGCCTTATGGTACGAACTTAAGTAGACACACTTTAATCTTGGTTTGTACCTCAACTGGGTCAGTTATTTAGTTTTTAGGCCTTTTTATTTTTTCGCTTTTTTTTATCAGTATTAATACTTTTAAACTGGTCATTTGTCTGTCTTACAGTTCAAGGAAATTTTGTAAATATGGAGTGACGCACACAGAAATCCTCTATTGGTTCATTGTGTTTCTACCTCCAGCAAGATATTCATTAAATATATTTTACGTATTTATGTAAAATATTAATGTATATAATATTTTGTTAAAAAAATAAATCTTACATAAAGTGTTAATTTGTTTTTATTCATAAAAAAACAACGTAAATAATTTAAAAAATAATTTATTTAAAAAAAAATAAATTTACACAAATGTTTCAATAATTTATATTTATAACACAAGTCACACGTAAAATTAAACCGAATAAAACACAAAACAAATAAAAAGCCACAACAATCACAAAACATCAGCCATATTGAATTTATAACAGCCAATAGCAAGCCGAAAAAAGAACCTCTCATGCGCATGACGAGTAATCCCTCTGTGTTAAGTTAACCATCAAACCGGTTAAAGTTCGCAAGATATTTTGCTGATAGTATTGATTCAGACGCAAAAATGTTACGTAAAAAGTGCGTACTGAAAAAAATATATAAATAAATCCATACTTTTAACCAAGCACGTGTTTTTAACAACTGTAAGCAAAAATAAAATAAAACTTTGACGCGCTTTTTCGGTCGCTGAACATAATCACAAGTCGCAGGTGTGTGCCATTTTTTAATTGGTGGGGGTAAATCAACTGTTTCTCTCCCCTTGTCCATTCTGTTTGGTCTGAAAATGGAAAGTTTCACAGTGTATGTCAAAAACGAAAAGAGCAATAAAAAATCTTTTAGTTGTCACCTTTTGTTTCTTTGAAAAGTAGCAACAGTTTGAGAAAACCACAAAGTCTCTGTATCTAATATTGACCAAAATATCCTGCAACTGCAACAGATTTCAGGCACCCTGTACAGAACAAGGGGACCATTTAGGAACTTCTGCCCGGTGGGATAGATTGTTCCCAATTCGACACTTGTAAAATGGTGCAATGTGTAATAAAAACCACATTTCACACACACTTCATTGCACCGCTCGCCGCAGAAGCCTCGTGCTGCGAACTTCCAATTTTCTCACTACTTGCACAGCATAGTAACTTTAACATAAATAAATAAGTTTACAGTTTTGAGTTTGAACATCAATCATGTGTTGTATTAGTTGTAGTTGTATATTTTTTCTCTTTCTGTTTTCTTGTTGCTGGTATAATTTAAAGATGTGTCGTGAAAAAGTCCGGGAGTTAACTATTGGGAACATTGGGAAAGCATTCCTTGGGAGCTTATTTTATTGCTCCCGGAGCATTCGCTGATGTCAAAAATTCTTTTTAAGCCAGCAATGTGACAGCTAGTTTGGCAGCATTTCCATAAATCGTTTTAAAGAAAATATACAGGGTGTTTATTATATTAAACATGGGGCAAAAATTTAAGGTATTTTATGAAAAAAGTTGCCATAAACATATGTATAGGGCGTTAAAAATTAAGAAAAAAATAGGTGTTTTCTAAATATTTTTACTATGCTTTGGCCGATTTGGATAAATTTTGGTTCATTTATTTAAAGTAATAAGGCGCTTATTAAGCCCTAACCAGATTGTTAAAATTAGGACCAGTGGTGTTTTAGTGGGCACCGCAACTTATATTATTGAGAAAAATAAGTACGCCGCTGACTTTTTTGACGTTTTTATATATTTTTAAATTAACCAATTAATATTACAACTTTCTAATTTATTGTATTTTTATGTATCTAGCTTAGCTTTCAAGAAAAAAATTAAGCCCCTTTAAGACATTCTAAAAAGTAGCCCTAAACAGCATTAAAATAATTTATAGATTAAATTTAAAAATAAAGAATTTCGATCTTAGTAAATCGGGAAAATGGCAATTTTTGATAAAATACCCAACTGATAATTTATTTTAAGGCAAATATTTGTTTAATTTTAATTTTTGCTTTTTATATCAGGTTGTCTAGGGGTACTTTTTGGAAGAAATTAAAGTAGCGTTAATATTTTTTTCTCGAAAACGAGAGTAGATACAAAAAAATACAAGACACTAAAAAGTCGTATTATTAATTGCTTAATTATAAAAAAATATAAGAACGTCAAAAAAGTCAGTATCGTACTTTTTTGCTCAATAATATCAGTTGCGGTGCCAACTGTGACGCCACTGGACCCAATAATAATAATCTGGTTAGGGCTAAATAAGCGCCTTATTACTTTAAAAATGTTTTAAAATGTATTCAAATTGTCCTAAGCATATTAAAAATATTTAGAAAATCTGATTATTTTCTTAAATTTTAACGCCCTGTATCTCAGTAAGAAAGCAACTCCGGACATATGTTTATAGGAACTGTTTTTTAATAACATAAGGAATCACATCTTAAATTTTTCCCCATGTTTAAAAACACCCTGTATAAGTTTAATCAGAGCCGTACGCAAGGGGACAATGGGTATCCAGAAGAGGTATGAATAGGCTTTTTCGGAGGAAAAAGGGGTGTAAATGAAACATTATTTCCCTTTTTTAGGCGTTTTGCCCCCAGAAAAGAAAAGTATATATAAGGTTAGGACCTTTTTTACCTTTTCCATCTGTTTGATAGTTTTGCTAAGGACCTTTTTTTTGTTTTACTCTTCAATATTTTTATTGGTATATTTACGATTTATTCTGGTAGGTTGGCTTTCGTAATACTGTCTTTTTCTTTCTTCTATAATATTTACTCTTGGTATAATATGCAATAAACTTTTCCATAATATTAATGTAGCAAAAAATGGTAAGACATATGTACATGTTAAAAATTACCATGTTTACACTTTCCTTATTTGCAGCTTTTTAGTTGATGCAGGCCTAAAGCTTAGGTATTAACACGTACAGGGCCGTATTAATTATTGCATATTAATTGTAAAAATAAAATGTAAATAAAATTACAAAAAAATATGGAATCAACCAAAAAATATTAAAAACCCTTTTTATGGGTCTTATTAAACTACCATAGTAAAATAATGCCTCAAAATATTTTTCTTTTGTTTAAAGAAAACAATTAGAGAAACTTTTAATATTTCTTATTCTAATAAATCTTTGGTTTATTAGTTATAATTAGTTGCCCTTCTCCTGGGCTCATTTTCTATCAAAGCATAGTTCCAAGTCGGAAAAACATAGGTCTTAAAAGTGAGACCTATATTCCCTTGCTCTACACTTTCTTAAGCCACTGGTCTTAGTATGTTCTGTTTCTGTTTTATTTTATTGACTTGTATAAGCTGTAACCTACTCCAGTGGGCCTTATGAGCTGCTGGACATACTTTTAAAAAACCCTTCCAAAAAAAAACGCAAAGTTTTAAACAGCGATAAATAAAAATTCACATAAGTCCGAATCTTAAATACTTTACTTTTGGCAATAATTACAAATCCTTATTATGATACCGCACCCTGTCACAAATTCTTGGCTACTAAAAAGAAGGCAGCGAGTAGCAGCCTTCGCTTACTTCCCGTGATAATTTTTATTCGTCTTACGCATGTATGAGTAAATTTTAAACCTAAAACTATATATTTTGTCGCGAGTTTTTAAATGTGGGCCTTATTTGGCCTTATTAACACCCTGGGCCTTATATGCCTCAGTTAGAAAACACCCCGCATAGTGCACCGAGAATTTTTACCATTTTCATTCCCAATTATTACTTTTTGAGAAGTTCTTCGAATATTGTAGAATTTTTACATGAAATGAAAACGGTAATATAATTTCTCTTCAGTTGCCAAAATCAATAAAAAAATTCCATAATTTCTGTTCCTGCTAATTTATTAAATTCAAATTGTAATACCTTGTATCAGAATTTTTCAGTAAAAGGAAATTAATTTGAATTTTACGACATAAAATAAAATTAAATACGAAAGGAAAGAATAATCTTATATTATTTTTTAATATATAATTTTTAAAAGTTGGCGTAGACAGTATAAGAAAGTTAATTTTAAAAAAAATATTTTGATAATTATTTATGTTTTAAAAAACAATACAGGGTGACCCACCGGGAACTGCCATGATTGAGTTCTCTAAAAGAACGCTTTGGAAAATTTTGAAAATTTGGCAACATTATAAAGTCAGTGGGGTACATACAACTAAAATATTTTGACAACTCTACCACTCTCTGTTATACCGGAAGGTAATGTCAACTTCCTTAATTTAATAGGAACACCCTATATATTATTTATTTTTAGATTTTGCGTAAAATTCTAAACATAATTTATGTATAATGTTCTATACCTAAGTCCAACCGTTTTTGACTTATTTAAAATTTTATGTCAAAAATGACGTTTGCAAGCCATTACATAACCATCAATTTCTCCTAAACAAAAACCTTTAATATGAGTTGCGGTTGGGTTTCTCGTAAAGAAAAAACTACTCTAGCAAACTGTATTGATATTTTGACAATTAATAAATACAAAGTGGTCAAAAATAATCGCTAAAAATTATTATGACAAAAACCTTGGAAGTCATTTTTTTTAAATGGAAACCTCTATCTTTTTTTTACCTTATCCTATAAGGCATCAAAAATAAGGACAAGTTTGTATAAGTATGTGTATTTAATATTATAATATAGATAAATATTAAATATTTAGAATTTAATATTTATCTATATTAACAATGCTTTTAAATACGGCTTATAGTTTGGCTTCTAGTTGGCTTTGACAACAAAATGCAGAGTCACAGCCAACCACCCCGTACTTACCCGTACTTAAATGCATTGTTAGAATAGATAAATATTAAATCGTTAATATTTTGAAAACTATAAAATTTTGGAATAGACATCCTTATACAAACGTACCCTTATTTTTAATGCTTAATAGGATAAGGTAATAAAAGATAGGGGTTTACATTAAAAAAATACTTTTAAGGTTTTTGTCCTTATAATTTTTAACGATTAATTTTGACCACTCTGTATTTATTATTTGATAAAATATTAATACACTCTGCTAAAGTAGTTATTTCTCTACGAGAAATCCAATTCCAACTCACATTAAAGGTTTTTGTTTAGAAGAAATTGATGGTTATGTAATGGCTTGCAAACGTCAGTTTTGACATCAAATTTAAAATAAGTCAAAAACGGTTGGACCTAGGTATAGAACATTATACATAAATTATGTTTAGAATTTCATGCAGAATCTAAAAAATAAATAATATATAGGGTGTTCAATTTAAAATAAGTAAGTTGATATTAACTTCCGATATAACCGGAAGTAGTAGAACTGTCAAAATATTTTAGTTGTATGTCCCCACTGACTTTATAATGATATCAACTTTTAAAGCATACTTTTGGAGAAATCGATCACGGCAGTTCCCGGTGGGATACCCTGTATGTCCACGAATAGAAAATGTTGATATTGTATAAAGGGTTCTTACCTTTATGTTAATTTTTTAAGCAAAATGTCAATTAAATAAATATTCTTTAAATAGCTTAGAGGTTAAAATGCAGACATCAAAAAAATTACTTTTTTCGCAGGAGTATTTAAAGGTGTGATAAAATTAATTATTTTCATTTTATGTTATAATAATAAGGTAAGAAACTCTAAGCTTTAAGCTGTCCACAAACTACAAAATTTGTAGCAATTAAATTTATTTAGTCCAGTGGCGTCTAAAGTGGTACTTAAACGAATATTTCTGGCAAATAAATGTACGCCACTGACTTCTGTGCTTTTATATTTTATTTAAATTAAGAAAGTAAAGAATAGGTATTTCAGCATCTAGATTTTTGTCCTATCGTGTTTAATTGCATACCCTTGAAGTACACAAGAATCATATGGATTTTTTTTGGAAATTATTATTTATACTATTTATAGTATTTTTAAAATTTAGTAAATTCTATTTTATTTCCTTAATACTTGGCAAAGTACGAAAAGACTCAGGTGGTAAAAAAGATGTATTTTTACTTGCCTTATCTAAAATAATAAAATTTTACATTCTTTTGTCATAAATATTCGTTGAGGTGCCTTTCGAGACGCCACTGGATTAGGTAAATTTAATCAAATTTGATCTTAATGAGTGTTTTAAATATATAAGTGACACTGCTGAGTGTTATTAAAATCGGATAAAAACCCATTTTTTAAAAAGTTTAACACATAACATGTGCGACCCAATGAGCATGAAAAGAAAATTATGCTCGAAGGTGCGACCCATGTTTATATACATGTTTGTTAATGGGCGATTCTCTGTAACTCATAATCGGCTTGCTGATGCCGACCGATTTTTCAAAAAGTAATTAAAATATTTAAATAAATATCACTCAGCAACTCCTAATAAAACTTTAATCCTCAAACTTTACAGGCCCATTATTTTTAAAACCAAAACTGTTTTAATTTTTTTTTCTATGAGTAATAGAACCTCTAAAAATACAGTCCCTTGGCTATTCCCAACACTGTACTTTCGCCCAAAAAATAGGTTAACGGAGAAATTGTTGAAAGTACATTCATTAAACAGTTGATATAAATTGATGTAAAATCTGCTCTTAAATTTTCCTAACAAGATTCTGTAACACTCTGTATACTAGATACCTTAAGAGGAAGACTTTGGTAAAGAGAGAAAATAAAAACTTTTAGAAGCAAATAATCCTCTTTTCGTGTTTCTTTCGTGCATTTAATTAAATTGTATCGACAAATCTCAAATTTCGCAAAAATATCTGCCTTTTCCTTGTAATTAGAGAAACCGGACAAACAAAATTTTGTTTCAATTCAATCTCAAATACCTTTTTGGTTTTTTGACCGATTTCAATTATCTTTTGGTCCATTTGTAGTTTTTTTCATCAAGATGGTTATTTCATATCGGGCTAGCAATAAGTTTTATTCTAATAATTTTTATTTACAAAAAGTTTGTCACTTCAGAGTAAAAAGCGTGGGGGTGCATTTTCTATTTTTCCATAACTTTTCCCTTATAGATATTTGCAAATAGAATAATTATAACATTTAATATATTAAGCACCCACGCTTTTATTCTGAAGTGACAAACTCTTTGTAATGAAAAATTATTTTCTAATTTTTAGTTCGGTTGCATATAAAAGCGTGTTTTTTAGTTTTTTAAACTATTATTTATTTTCATTTTTAGTTCGATATATCAATTAGTTTTTTAAAAATAAATGCTCCAGTTTATTCACTAAAAATTCCTTCGCCATTTTGTCAAGAGACACAGAGGATCTGTAAAAGGAATTTATTTATCCTGGCGGTCCTAATCAAGATAACGGGATACTGTTTTTAAATTATTGCATTGTCATCGGTCCTTGATACGTGTGCAAAGTTTCAAAGAAATTGAATCGCTGGAAGTTGGTAAAAATTGAGGCTCAAAGATTCCGTTACATAGATAGATAGATAGATAGTTACAACCCAAGCTAATAAAAGCGTGTTAAAAGAAACACAAAATGTTTAAAGAAGACAATGAAATTTGTGGGTTGTTAAAATTTTATACCTCCCTTTAAAGTTTTATTTTCTATGACAAAAATAAATAAAAATATTGGTTTGTTAAGTTGGTTTTGTAGTTTCCAAATCAGTAATTAAATTGTTGGTATCTCTTAAGATATACAGGCTACGAGAAAAGTATGATTTAAAAAAAAACCCTGTACATTATATCACCAGTAAAATACCAGTTGGATATACTTATCTTTATTAGTTTCGGAAAAATGACCATCCAAATCTTAAGTTTCCCCAATATGTTCGCAATAAAGCGTATATTATGACCATTAGAGTTGGGCAGAATACTGAAAATCGGTATTCGAATACGAATATCGGAAAAAAGTATTCAAATACCAAATATTTGAATACTTTGAAGAAAAAAGTATTCGAATACTCGATATTCATGAATATCCGGAATCGGTATTTGAATACTGGTAACGAAAATATTCGAATACTAATAAACAAAAAAGTAACGTAAATTTTAAAAAGCAAAAAAGCCTTCCCTCCTTTTTTCCCTATTTTGCTTCCCTTTTGTTACTCTAATCATGAAAATTTTAGTATTGGGATACTACTTACACTTTTCGGTATTCGAATACTCGGATTGCCGGTATTCGAATACTCAAAAAAATATTCGTCGAATACTTCTGAAGTATTCGAATACAGAATCCCGTGATAAGATATTAAGATATTATTCATAAAAAAAATAGCTTCGTTTAAAATGCTAAAAGCTATAGTAAAAATTGCCCAATGATATACAGGGTACATTAAAAACGCGAAAATATTATTTTGAAAATTAAAAATATGAAAAAATATATATATTTTTTCTTAGCGCTTATCATTACTTGAAAAACTTAAGTGTAAACTAAAATAAATGTTTTGTTTTTATAAATAATTAATTTAACTTTTTAAGTAAGTACTAACACAAGGTGGTTCGGCGGATTAATTTAATTGATGGTGTTTATTTGGTACACGCCATAAACAGACCGCTTTTTCTAAAAACAAAATTAAAAAAAAACCCAACAAAATCTAAGTTTTTATTTAACAAAAAATATGACATTTAATTTTAAACGTTTTTCGGAATATCCTAAAGCTAAAGCTTAAATTTTAAAATTTTAAACCTAAATAATATGTAGGTAAGTTTTATTTTTTTATATTTATATTCAATTTTATCTTGACAACGGCCACTGAAAGGTCGATTTTTAGCTTTTTAGTTACTTTTTTGGGTTTGGGAGGGGGTTCTTTATTTTGTTTAACGATTTTTTTTGGCCTGTACCCAAATAAATATTATCAATTATGAAGTTAAAAGTTTTATTACTTTTGTACGCTATTTAAATAAGTAAAAAAATATTCATAACGGATTTTTTTATATTTCCGGGTGATTCTTTTTAACGCTTTTATTCTAAAAAAATATGTTTTTCACTTAATTGAGAAAAAGGCATTCTGTTACCTTTCAAACAAATTTTCACCAAAGGTTGTATGGGCAATTTTCCCCAATAAATAGATTGATAAATTTGGGGACGATTTATTTAATCTATCCCTAAATAGGCTTCGAAGGATTATGAAGTCCAATGTTTTATAGATTAAGGCTTCATATTGTTTTATTTTTTTAATGTGTATATTTTGAATTTAATTTTAGATGTTGTTTTCTTGTACTTGTATTCTTTTTTGTAATAGGTAGCTAACTTTAATCATTAGTAGCTTGTTATTTTTTACTGCTTTTTAAGTATTTTGGTGGTTAACTAAAATATAAAATTTTAGTCATGAATATTTGTTAATTAAAAAAGCTTAGTACTAGATATATATGTAGATGCTTGTTATTTAAAATTGTAATTGGACAATGCCCGTTAATGAGTAAATAAATAAAAATAAAAAAATAAATAGTTTTTATTTTTAAAACTTTAATTTTCTTAAAAATTCATAACCATTATTATACACTTTTAATTACTTTTTAATTAGATAGTCTCAAAAATACGTTTTTCTGATTTTTTAAAGTAATATTTTCGTGATTTTGAACCACCCTGTATATCTTACGGCAAATTTTATTATAGCCTTTAGCGTTTCAGACAAAGCAAAAATTTTTATGAAGAATAACTTTTTTTTAAATATTAAAAGACCTTTTTTACAGGTATACCTAGTTAAGTCTTAAGTCCATCCATGAACACACTGTATTTACGCTTAAATTTTTTTTCCACGACCGTTAGAAAAAATGCTGTTTTTTAAATCGTTAACATGAAGTTAAAGTATTCCATTCTAGTACCCTACATAAAGTGTTAAAAAAGTAACTTTTTTTAACACTCCCGAAGCTTTGAATTAGTGTTTTGTTTCAATGCCTACTACAATAAACTTAAATATCAATTTATCTAACAGGAAACGCGATATCACCTGAACCAAACGGTCAAGTTACCTTTGATTTCATCAATATTTCTTTTAGTTTATGTATCACTAGTTTTAAAATTTGACAGTTTGCAAATAAATTTAATTGAAGTTATTGAAAATGAATAATAGTTTTATTTAAAAATTACACGTTTTGCCCTACTCTGTATATCTTGAGAGATAAAAAAATCTGATTAGAAAACTACAAAATTAACCCAATTAGCTAATGTTTTTGCTTATTTTGTAGATTAAAAGTTACGGGGTGTGAATTTATAACTGGACAGAGACTACTGAACCGATATAAAAAAAAGAGAAAGAAGATCATTGAAAAGAAAATTTAAAACTCTTTCAGAAAAGCTATAATTTGACCTTATTTCCAACAAGTTTCTTAGATTTTTGATATCTGCCTTATTTTTTAAGATATGTATTGTAAAAAAGATTTTTTTAAATATTGTCCTTTCTGTACTTAACAGTCTATAGAAGCAATTATTTTTTTTAGATAATTTCAAATGTTTATAAGTACCCTCTTAAAACTCAATTTTATTCTGAAAAAATTATTACCGCGACAGTACGAAATTTCGTATTTTTTTACGGGATTTGAAATAAAAAGTAGTATGTGGCCCTTCTACGCTTTCGTACGTCGCAAATGTAATTCAATTTTATTTTGGTAAATAATCACTTCTTAAAGTCTCCGTAATCACCACATATTCTGTCCTTAATATTTCAATTGTTTTTCCATTTTTTAAAAAACATTTATCTCGGGACGGTTTTTCACTGTTTTAAAAAGTTATCAATGGCGCAGATATAATCTATTTCTACATGTTTTTTTACTTAGCTGAGAACATTACATCGCCGTAAAATGATTTGCTATTTGGGTTCTTTTAGGGCATTAAATATTTAGTTTAGAACACACGTTAACCTTTTTTATATTTCAGTAATAAACAAAAATAACATACAGGCAGCGACTGATTAAGAGTTGTAACGCGCCCCCATGCCCCGCCAGGGTGGTAATGAAATATTATTTGACGACCAAAAGTCTTTACTTTTGTTAAAAGCAATAAAGCTCTTTCGTAACCTAAACCCAAAACTATGTCAAGAGCAAAAAAAAGGTCCTCACTTCTCCAATATATGAATTGAAGTAAAAACGTGTTCACCTTTTTCTTTCACTCAGACGATTTGATTGCCCCCCACCCAATCCTCGCGCTCTAGACTGCAGCCAAATTAGCCTAATGGCTAATCAGGCCCTGTAGGTTGATTCAAAGATCATGACTTCCAAATTTGTATTTTTTTAGGAAAGAAGAGTATGAATCCTAATAGTAGTCATCTTAGGATTCATACCGTACTCTATACAGAGCAAAGTTTAAATAAACATATTACTGTCTTAACTTTTAAGATACAGGCTGGTAAACTTTAAAAAAATATATCTATTTTTTATTATAACTTGGCACCCAGCCACTAAGCATTAAGAGGCAGTTTTTGATTAATTTTTTTTCAGTGGCGTGCAAGCGGAATTTGAACTAAATACTGTACGCCACTGCTGTTTTTGAAACAAAAATTATTTTTTAAAATTTCCATTTACTTTCGGGCAAATTTGATATCCTGTTTTTCTTTTGTCCGACGAATATTTTTCGTTTAATAAAATATTAAACATTTCTCGGTACGTTTATATGGCTTTGTTGTGAAAATTGTTAGAAGATGTCTTTTTTATCTTTCAAAGACTTTCTTGTAACAATATTTTAAAAATAAGGTAAAAGATGTAAAACGCGAGTTCTTGCGTTTTTTAAAATAATAAACCTTGGCACTTTTATAAAAATACCGAATAGGCATCTCCTTTCAATTTTCACATTATGGCCATATGAACCGGCAGTAAAATGCTTTATATTTTATTAAGCTTTAATCATTCGTCGGGCAAAAGAAAAACAAGATTAAACTTACTCAAAAGTAAATAGAAATTATAAAAAAAATTGTTTCAAAGTCCGCTCAAGCGCCACTAAAAGAAATAAAAGAAAAAACATTTAACATCCAAAAAGATGCCTAATGCGTAGTGGCTGCGTATCAGATTTTATTAAAGTATATTGAGTGGTATCAAAAATATAATGAAAAAGATATATTTTTTAAAGTTTACCACCCTGTATCTCAAAAGTAAAGACAGTTTAAACATAATTTTATTTAAACTTTCTGCTTAAAATCATTTATACCCTGATTATCCCAAATAAAAATACAGATGTGGAAGCCATGATTTTTAACATACCCTGTATATATATTTTTTTAATACTAACCTATAAAAAAATATTAACGTGAGTTCTAAGCTAATAAATAAATGCCCTAAAATAACCCGAATTACATATCATTACGGAGATCCAATGATCCTTGGGTAAGTAAAAAGAGCATTCAGAAAAAAATTAAATCTACGCCATTGATAACGTCTTTTAAAACAGTAAAAAACCCGTCCGAGATAAATGCCCCTATTTTCAAAAAATTGTAAAGAACAATCAACATATTAAATACAGAATATGTTGTGCTCACGGAAACATTAGAAAATATGTATTTACCAAAATAAACATTTAATTACTTTTGCGACGCTACCGACGCGTTAATAATTTTATTCGAAATAAAATTCCAATAAAATTTTTTAAAAGGTACTTATGAACAGTTTAAATTATCTGAAAAAATTGACCTCTGTGATAAACTGTTAAATACAGGAAGGACAATATTTAAAAAAGCAATTTTTTGAAAACATTAATATATTGAAAAATAAGGCAAATCTCAAAAATCTAAGTAACTTTTTTTATATAATGGTTTACTGAATAGTACTATACTATATCAGCTAAATTTAAAAATATGTCCTATCTAAAATGTTTACAAACCGGCATTCGCGTTACACAAATTAGAATAGCCATCTTGTTCTGAAAAAAGTTTTCCTACAAAACAGTAAAAACCGCATTTGGTTAGTCCAGTTAGTTTAAGAGTAATAATGATCTGATATTTACCAAAAAATACCCAATTACAGTTAAATTGAGCAGCAGTTTAGAAAAACTGTCAATGTTTCTTAACTGGATATTTAAAACTTTAACTACCTGGCACATAATTTTGAGGAAAACACTGTATTTAAAAAACTGACAACATAACAATAATTGTATTGGGCGGTTTCTATAGAAATTTTGTTTATGTAAAAAAGTATGAGGTTGCCCCTAGAAACAATAAATTAACAATAAATATTTTTGATCTCTTATTAAAATAATAGTGACTGCAAAAGAAAAGATGGATTTGTTTTTTAATTTTTAAAAATATTAAAACATTTTTTTTTTTTTGGCAATCACTTCTGCTTATCCAGTAATCTATAAATTAATAATGAGATTTGACTCAGGGGCAGCGGTTGGGAAAATAGTTAATAAATTTTTTAAAAAATGTGGCACTTACTGTAAATATTAGGTTACATTACCACAAATTCCTTTAGGAAAATAAACACTTTAAAACACAGGCGATTTGCTAATATTTTAAACAGGAATTTTATTTCTTAATTTATGTAATGTATAAACAAAAATTACAGGCTATTACTGATACAGTATTGTTTTTTGGTTACTTAAATTTATTCTGCTGCTTTGACAAGGGCTTCTCCTACTTCTATAGCAATTTCAGCTTCGGCTTTGGCCTAAAACAATAGATGCATAAATCTTATATTCATGACCAGAGCAACATTTTAAATTTCTTCTCCCATTTCCAATTGCTGGCATAAAAACAAGTGTGAATATTAAAAAGACACAAGATAAAAAGAAAAGTAGTAGGTTAAGTTTATCTTTTTAAAAATGAAGTTTTATTATTATACTATTACATCTAAAACATTTAAAAATATACAGGGTGTCTGAGAATATGTGGCCAATCTCTTAAAGCTCCTCTTTACAGAGATGTGCCCTTAAGGTAGTGGTTTCCAACCTGTGGGGCGCGCTCCCCAGGAGAATTGCAAGGGGGCAAGCAGCTGTTTCCAAAATTTCGTTTTTAAATACAAAACAAAAAAGTCGAATAGGTGTCAAAAAAAAAAAAAAAAAAAGAATGAATCAAGGTTTGAGAAACAAGCTTAACCGACGCGCCGCATTGACTTTTGTATTGTTGTATTAATTATATTATACATTCCTTTTTTGTATTTTTATAAGATCTGTTTTTATTACGTTTAAAATTAATATTACATATAAAAAGTAATTATACGCTTAGGCTTTCGCGGCCATCTTCTGCTAAACTTAAGTTTTTTGGCTATTCGGCCGTCGTTGTAGATTTTGTTTCCTTGACGCGCGAGTGGTCTTGTATATATTTGCCGTTATGCTTGAATTATTTTCTTTAAAATAAAAAAAATAGCCAGGCTCGAGAATATCACAATGACTTTTTTACAATTTTGTAGCTCTCCGCTTTCTTTACGTCACTCTCAAATTGTCAGATTAGTGGAATATACACTGCTTAGCATGTAATTAACTCGCCCTATCTTAATCTGACGCGCTCGACAATTTTTCATGAATATATTTTTGTTTTTTAAGATCGTATACGGGGTTCATATTTGGTGGAGGTACCTATCCGAGTACAAGGTATCCTCCGGTATCTACCGCGCTGTAGTAAATGCTGAAATTCCCTCTCGGGCTAGCCTACATAATTTAAAAAGATTATCTACGCGAACGCGAGTGAGTGTACCTAAACAGATTTATCCTATTTTTTTACATTCATTTACCTAATTTATTTCTTACGTATTTTCTCATCTATTTCTAATTTTATAAAATATTAATATTTATATAATGATGTAAGTACAGTATGAAGATACTTTTAGGTTGTCGCAAATTCTTTAAATAAGATGAAACCTACTTGTTTTTAATAAACATTAAATTGTTACTCAAATTTTTATAATATATTTAGTTTTGTAAAATGTAAATTCTAATTTTCCCACTTTTATAAAAATGTTTCAAATAATTAAGATAGTACTTGTTAATTGTTAGTAAGTATATTTATGCATATACCGGGTGTCAACGATTCTATTAGACAAGCCATAACTTCTAGAGTATTGGACATATCAAAATGAGACTTGGTATAAGTATATGGTATGAAAAGAGGAGAGTTTTCGCACATTTTTTTCTTACTTTTTGGGTAATTCCGGTTTAACCGGAAATAACTTTAATTTTGAATTTTTAAATGGAACACCCTGTATATTTTAACATTTTTGGATTCCTGAGACAATTTTAAATAGTAATTTGACATCTTTAAAAGTTTTTACATCTACTTGATTTTTTTAAGAGCCATTTGGAGTTTTGCATGTAGGTGGCTATGATCCTTTATTTATGACTTTATTTTTAATCCCATCACAAATAAATTGGCATCGTGAGTTTCATCTAAAAATACTTTATTTGAAAAGTGCTTGTCTAAAAGGGTTGCCATTTGAAAAATTTTAGTTAGACACGGAAATGTCAATTTGCCAAATTGTTTTATTCCTATCTTTCATATTAGTCACCAAAACTTTGCGATCATATTTTTCAAGAGTCCTAGTATTTATCTTAAAAAAAAATATATTATACCAAATACTCTAAAAGTTATTTAAGAAAAACCAATTTTCAGCGGCGTCCTTTAGGGACACATATCTTGGTAAAGAGAGGGAAAAAAATTTAGGATCTTGTCATATTATTTTGATGTGTTCTATATCCGTGAGATTCCCTACATATTCTTGGACACCCTGTATATGGGGACTAACAGCTTAACTACAGGTTAATTAAAAGTGACTGTGGATCAAGGTTTTGACAATGTTAAAAACTAAAATTATTATTATATTTTGTCCTATTACTGTTTTACTATTTTTAAGCATAACCACTAACCTGTTCATTGGCAGCAGAAGACAACTGACTCTGTGCTTTACTTAAGATATCTCTAGCAGCTGATAGGTCAATGTTTTCTACAGGGTGTGCTTCTTCAGCCAAAATCTAAATCAATAAATATTTAAATTTATTTACAATCATATTTTATTTCTAAAATATTTAATTTATTTCCAAAATTACTGATATCCTTCTCTATACTTTGGGCGCTATAAGTTGAGAAAAACACCTGAACAAAAAAATTATTACATTGGTCTAAAAAGTCAATAACTGTAGTTACTTACTAGGTATTAATTATCAACATAAAGTGCCCAAAGTATAAATCTAGATTATTAATACATTTTATATCTTCTATCTCACTAATAATGTCAAATATACAAATCACTATACAGTATATCAAAGGATAGACTTTATTGGGTCCAGTGGCGTCTGAGTGGTCATCACAGCCTTATTATTGAGAGAAAAATGTAAGCCATTGGCTTTTTATGTTGTTTTAATTTATTTTTTTTTCTATGAAGCAACTCAAATACAACTTTTTTGCCATCCATTTTTTTTGTATCTGACTTTGTATCTAAGATATTTATAAAATACCAACCTTTAGAAAAAAATGAAGCAACTCCGGACATATTTATAGGACTTTTTTCATAAAATGACATAACACCCATTAAAAAATACCATCTAAAGTAAGCAGGTAACCCTGACGTTTATATCCAGTAAAACATTTAAAATCATAAAGTATTGTACAGATGCTTTTATTTTCTTGTTTAAATTTTAAATAATTTTTTATGCTTTTCTAAGAACTATTTCATTAATTAAGAAAAACAACTTTTTAAAGCATCATCTGTTTTCGGGATCTTGCTGACTAAATATAAAACTTGAGAGAATATTAAATAGCTAGTTAATTTTGGCAAGTTGAACCTGAGGTGGTTATAGATTTTAGGAAAATTAGTTGGGTTTTTAATTTTTGAAAATGAGCCCTTTACTGGATACTGTAGCTAGAAAATACCCTGTATTTTAATTTTGAAACAAGTATTTTCTAGGCCACCCTGTATATCCAACATACAAATATTAATGTGAAAATATATTTTTTCATTAAGCAGGACTTTTTATGAGGAGGTTTTTTTTCATAAAGTTAATAATTAAAAAGTTTCCCATTTGGTAAGAACTTCCGAAGACTTATTTGATATACTTTGATATTAATTGTTGTGTTGTATCAAAACTAGATGAATTAAGTGAAAATGATGTAAAACATGATTTTAAAAAATATGAGATTAAAAAAAGTGATTTATTTTATGTGAAATTTTAGATATGGGATACTCATTCAGTGCTAAAAACCTTTTTTATTTTACATTTTGCTAAATTATCAAAAATAAAGGTAGTTTTGGGGTTGGTCCATTTTCACATTTTTGTAGTTTTTGGAGCCCTGTACAAAACAAAACAAATTTTCCAACATGAATCTTGTTGTTTTAAGAAGCAAAAATAGCTGTCATACACCCTTTTCTTAAACATTTAAATTTTTGGTATATTTGTCCTATTGTAAAGTCCATCCGTGGACATACTGTGTATTAAGATTTTTATACAATAAAATTAGTAAGAATTAATATTCTTAAAATATCTAAATATTTCGTCTATTAAAATAAATATCATAAAAAAGGGTCTCTTACTTGTACTGAAGAATCTTCATTAATTGTGACAGTTCCACTGGAAACAAAGATCTTTTGACATTACCTTCATTTTCATATACAGATACTACACCAGGTTTGAGAACAGCCAAAGTTGGCACATGCTTAGGTAAAATACCGAAACTACCAGAGAATGATGGCACATCAACTTGCCTTACATTGGATGAGTCATAAAAACCTAAAATTATATAAATTATTATGTATTTACAATAAAGTTTAGTTTTATTATAAAACTTTATTAAATCAAATTTCAAAATGTTTCCATTATTGAGTAATGAAAATATACCTTTGTTATACAATAACCAAACACTATATCAAAGAAACAAATTTTTAAAATATGCTGTCAAATACTTTTCCTCCAATCAAGATTATCACCATATTGATCAAACCACCTACTTTTCTATAGTTAATGAAGGAAAAAATACAGCACCAGGCAAAGACAATATCTTGAAAAATATAATCAAAAGGCTAGAAAAACCTGTCCACCTATACATTATGCGTATATATGAATTCTGCCTAAATTTTAACTATTTTCCTGAAGAATGGAAAGAGGGAAGTACAGTACCGATCCCAAAACCAAACACTGACCATTCACAGCCTTCAAACTACAGGCCCATCACATTATTACCATATATAGGAAAGAACTTTGAAAAAATAATTAAAAAAATTCTTGCAACTCGGGTAGGACATGCAATCCCAAGGTACCTGTTTGGATTTACAGACGAGTCTTCAACCAGTCTTCCTTTAACTATTTTGTCCTCAAATATTCAAACTACACGCCTACAAAAAAACTATAGTGCAGCATTATTTTTAGACATTAATAAGGCATTTGATAGCGTATGGCACAAAGGACTTCTTTTTAAACTGAAACAGTTAAAATGTGACGAATATTTAATTTTTCTTTTAAAGGACTATCTAGAAAATCGGATAATACAAATTAAAATTGGTAATGTTATGTCTACAAAAATCCTAATTAAACAGGGAGTACCTCAGGGCTCTCCCCTATCACCATTACTATACAATATCTATTGTCACGATATATACAACTATGACAAAATACACAAGGAAGAAGTTATTCCAACATCATATATTCTCCAGTTTGCTGATGACACAGCTTTAATCGTCCATCAAAAAACATTAAAAAAAAACTGTTCAAGAGCTTTAAAATTTAATAAATAGAACAACAGTATGGTTCAAAAAATGGAGACTTAAACCAAACCCAAATAAATCACAATTTGTATTATTTCACCATCAAATTAAAGATAACTCTCAACAACAACCAACCTATTTTACCAAAGCAGTCTGCAAAATACCTAGGAATGACGATCGACTATAAACTTAATTTCAACGAACACATGAAAACCATCAAGAAAAAGACTATATCAAGAGCTAAGCACTTTAGAAGTCTAACTTACAAAGGTCATGGCATAAATGTAAACATAGCATCCACCATATATCAATCAATTTGTAGACCACTTTTGGAATATGGACACTCAGTCATGCTAAACCTCCATAATAATGCCAGAAAAACTCTAGAAGTAGCAGAAACAACATCCTTAAGAGCCATTACAAGAATGAGAAACCCCATAAATATATTGCATAACAACCCACCAAATATACTTCTCTACGAAACAACAAAAATGCAACCAATATTGCAACGTTTAAAACATCTCACAACAAATTTCATATCAAAACAATTCAATTTAGATACTATTCAAGATTTTTGCCTAAAACGAACTGAAGAAGAAAAAAGACAACAAACACATAAATATCCTTTAAGAACAATATATTGTTCCAAAACACCTCGTATAAAAACACGTGTCTTCGTTTTTATACCTTTATTAACAATGGAACGTAACTATGGTTACAACAACGACAAAATCTACTCTTGTCAATGTCTCGAAGTTTACAACACAAAAGTCGAATTTATACTGACTGACTCGAGGTTTCCCGTCGCCCTTTTATAGTATGGTGGAAGAGTAAAGAATGATCTAGAATATTCGAGAAATATCGTGAAAATTCCATAGTACATGATGGCATAAAAGTTATTAATGGATAATTCGGGCGTTATCGGAAACCTTCGAAAGTGATGAAAGAACTTGGAAAAATTAAGGTAAATTATTTAAATAAATTAACAAACTAAATTAAATGATCCTAACTCTCTAAAATTCTATAACCTAAACACATTTTTGAAAGTCTGTAACATTGCCCCCTTCCAAGTTTTGATCGTCTCGATCAAGTATCTTCACTGTCTTGATAACGGCTTAGCCTTTCTAGATGTACTACTTTCATCTTTGCCTGTGGACTCTTCTGTATACGGTACACCAGATCATTAAGCCGTGTCACCACTTTATATGGTCCCTCCCATGACTTCTGTAGTTTCGGTGAACGCCCCTTGGTTCTTCTTGGATTGTATAACCAAACTTTTTCACCGACGACAAATCCCTGATGGTTTGCTTTCAAGTCATAGCGGGATTTCATACGGTCACTTCCTTTTTGTAACTTGGTACGCACCTCTTCATGTATCCTCTGTAGCTGTTTACTTAGTTGACTTACATAGTCTTCTGCTGGTTCTTCATTGGTGGAAGGTCGTCCTGTAAGCAAGTCAACTGGAAGGCATATTTCCGCTCCGAAAATGACTTTAGCAGGTGTTTCGCCAGTAGTTTCGTGAATTGCGGAGCGGTATGCTAATAAAAACGGCTGTATACAGTTATCCCAGTCACTTTGTTGGTCATTTACTTTAATTTTCAGGTAGTTATCAAGTGTTCTGTTAAACCTCTCTACCATACCATCGGACTGGGGATGAAGAGGTGTTGTTCTTGTTTTATGGATTCCCAGGAGATTACAAAGGTTCTTAAAAAGATCGGACTCAAAGTTTCTGCCTTGATCGGAATGTATTTCTCTAGGAACTCCATAGCGACAAATCCATTGTTGAAATAATACATCGGCAACAGTTATAGCTTCTTGATTTGGGATTGGGTAGACTTCTGGCCATTTACTGAAGTAATCCATCGCTACCAAGATATAGCGATTCCCTGATTTACTAACTGGAAATGGCCCTGCTATGTCTATGGCAATTCTTTCAAAAGGTGCCCCTACATTGTATTGCTTCATCTTGCCATGGCTTCGTGTTTTGGGTCCCTTGCTGGAAGCGCAGTCCTTACACCTTCTGCACCAGTCTTTTACGTCTGCACGGCTTCCCAGCCAGTAGAACCTTTCTCGAACCTTTTCAAGAGTCTTCATAACTCCGAAATGGCCACCTCCTACACCATTATGCAAGGCTTGCAATACTTCAGGGATCCTTTTGGTTGGTAGGATTATCTGATGTTTATGGGTTTTGCCGTCAGAACTTTCCCAGACCCTTTGTAATAGGCCATCTTTAATAATCAAAGAGTCCCATGTGGCCCAGTACTCTTTATGTCTTGGAGACTTGGAGGCTATTTTCTGATATGGTGGTCTTTCCAAATTCTCTGTCTTAAGTTTGATAATGTCTCCAAGATCGGGATCTTCTATTTGTTCTTTGGCCAAGATCTTAGGATCCCATTCTTGAGAGCACTGGAGACGTGTTCTTCGGCAGTGAAATTCATCAGGATCTTCATGTTCTTCTCGTCTGCTGCAGTGTTTGCATTCGTCCGGGCAGGGTCGTCTTGATAGAGCGTCAGCATTCTTATGGTTCAGTCCTTTTTGATGTTCGATTTTAAAGTCGTATTCTTGAATACGTTGCAGCCATCGGGCTATCTGACCTTCAGGGTTCTAGAACTGAAGCAACCATTTAAGTGATGCATGGTCCGTTCTTAGGTGGAATTTCTGGCCATACAGGTATTTATGAAAATGCTCTAGGGATTTAACAATAGCCAAAAGTTCTTTTCTGGTGACACAATAATTTCGTTCAGGTTTGGAAAGGACTTTGCTAAAATAGGCTATTACTTTTTCTTGGCCATCTTGCATCTGTGACAAAATTCCACCAATAGCAGTGTTGCTCGCATCAGTGTCCACAATAAATGTTTGATTTGGTTGTGGATATGACAACACCGGGGGATTACACAGGGCTTTCTTTAGGTGTACAAAAGCTGCTTGGCAATCTTCAGTCCATTCGTAGTTGTTGTTGTTTTCCGTAAGACGATGTAATGGTCTTGCAATATCGGAAAACCCATGTATGAACCGTCTGTAATAGGTACACAATCCCAGAAAACTTCTAATTTCATGCTTGTTCTTTGGTAAGTTTTAAATCAGGCAACATTTGTTTTCTCATCTCATCTTGGCTATGATAAAATTCTCCTTTTAGATTTTCTCTAATTTTTACCATCTTCTCTTTTAGTTCTTGTTTCATCTCCGCTTGGCTCCGTTTAAGGTCTTTTTGGATTTTCTCTATTTGTTGTCTGGTTTCTTCTTGACTAGTTCGGATTTCCTTCTTCATTTCTTCTTGACTTCTCTTCATTTCTTTTTTTATGGCATCTTGCATTTCTTTCTTGATGTCTTCTTTCAGGGATTCTTGACTAATTTTCATGTCTTCTTTCAGGTTTTCTTGACTGGTCTGCATTTCCTTCTTTAGTTCTTCTTTCAGGGTTTCTTGTTTTTCCATCATTTGTTTAATTAGTACACTTAACTCCTCCATAACTGCTTGCTGTCTTGTTTCTACAGGCATGCAATCTTCTTTAACGGCTTCGGCTTCCTCGGGTAACCTTGTTCCGCTTCTGACACCAAATGTTCCAAAACACCTCGTATAAAAACCTGTGTCTTCGTTTTTATACCTTTATTAACAATGGAACGTAACTATGGTTACAACAACGACAAAATCTACTCTTGTCAATGTCTCGAAGTTTACAACACAAAAGTCGAATTTATACTGACTGACTCGAGGTTTCCCGTCGCCCTTTTATAGTATGGTGGAAGAGTAAAGAATGATCTAGAATATTCGAGAAATATCGTGAAAATTCCATAGTACATGATGGCATAAAAGTTATTAATGGATAATTCGGGCGTTATCGGAAACCTTCGAAAGTGATGAAAGAACTTGGAAAAATTAAGGTAAATTATTTAAATAAATTAACAAACTAAATTAAATGATCCTAACTCTCTAAAATTCTATAACCTAAACACATTTTTGAAAGTCTGTAACAATATGAAGAACTAGAACACTTAATTTGATAAACAAAATCTATGCCCAATAAGACTTTTTTATTATTATTATATACCTAAATTGTTTAAATTCACTTTTGATTTCAATGCATTTATAATAATAACAAATTGTTAATAACATTAGGCTGAAGGACCTCGGTCAATAGCCATTTGATGTAATGTAATTTTTGCTTATGTCAATAAAGAACTTTTAAGTAAGTAAGTACTTTTCCTAAACCGGAATATTTATAGATTAAAGTTTTTATAGTTTTGTCAAAAGTAAAAGGCTTGGTTAAAGAGTAAACTTACTTGGTTGCCAGAAGCAAATGTAAAACTCATTTCTTCAGCATATCCTCTTCTGATGGTGGTATTCAAGGCCCTCCTGGTCAAAAGTCGGGACATTGATCTCATGGCGGCCATCGTTACTAAAAATTAAAGCCAAAATTTTAAATTTTGCAAAAAGAAGATGACCTAACCTTGCTTTTATATGTTATATAACCGCATATTAAATAATCAAGTGTGATTTTCAAACTTTAAAAATAATTTTGTAAAAGGAAAGAATACAGGTAAAACTTACTGTTTTCAGTTATGTAATAAAATTTATTTTGAACAAAAAGATTAACTTATTTTTTATTTCTCTGAAAAAATGTACAAGAACAACGACCCGACAAAAATTGACAGGATAATGTCAAGTTGTCAAACCCGGATCGTGATCACAGGGCTGTATGTAGTCCTGCGTCTATTGCGTTACGCCTGCTGTCCATGAGAGCGGTTTTCCGCTCGCGGTTAATTATTCAGCGTTGTGATTGGTGGGACAAGCGTTTTAAATTTGCACTAACCAATCACAACGCTGAATTATCATCCGCGAGCGGAAAACCGCTCTCATGGACAGCCGGCTTTACAGAGTACGGGCTCTGAATCACAGTATATATAATTATAATAACTTATAACATTAACAATAATTTCCCATTTCAAATATAATATAAATTTGAGAGGTAAATTTTAAGGAATCATCTGGAAGCATAGGTTCTTCTTCATGAGTATGTTATTACGGATCCGACAGGGGATTCGATAATGACGAAGGGTCACTCGACCTTTTACTGATAGCGAAAACTATTAGAAACGAGTTTGGCACTGGCTTGTAATTTGGCAAATTTTGGTTGGCTTGGTTGGCGTGATGATTAATTAATAAAACGAATTAAAAAAACAATATTAAATAACCATGACCCCCAATGTGACAGTTTTGCATGACAGTTTATAGTGCTTCAAACCAATCAAATTAACACGTTCCTGTGCTATTTTATGTAGTCCTATTTTATGTTGGTGATATGGTGACGTTGGTGACCCTGCTTACCCTGCTTATACAAAAATTGAGGTTAGTCTATTTTCCAGCTGATTTTTGTTTTTGTTTTTGGAATTTTAGTTAAATTTTTTGAATTAAGATGAAAAAAATAATTTGCTTCGTGTAACTCAGATGAACGCCATTTACTTGGATAAAGAAATACAAAAGTCGTTTCAACAAATTGTCCAAGAGGCATGCAAACATCTTCCTGTAAGTAAAATAAAAAAAAATCAGAATAGAGTATACAAAAAACAATTATTTAATTATTATTCTTGTGTAATTTGTGAGTATGATTTACCAGCTTTACCTTAAGAAGTATATCAAAGAAGGCGGACCTCCCAGTTTACTTTCAATAAGAAGAGCTTTCTTTAATGGACATAATTAATTTTCTACAACTTCGCCTCTTCTGTTATGATGTTACGTTAGTTTTAAAAATCAATTATTTGGTAATTGTTTTCTTATCAGACACCATGCCGATTTTGTTAATTTTTGGCCTACAGGGGTGTTTTAAGGTACTGATTACAAATCTGAAAGAATATTTAGTCGGTAATGATATCCATCATCAAACTTGAAAAGCAAATTTACCTTATTTTTACCATATTCCCCTTCTTTTGCAGATAACTCCTAATTAAAATCTAAATTGGAACTTGGTATTTGATTTCCACTTCTTAAAAACCCATTTTTTTATTTACTTTTTAATCACAGTGCAATTTTATGGCAAAAAGGGTAAAATAAATAGAAAAATGGGGTTTTAAGAACTGGAAATGAAATATTGAGTACCAATTTAGCTTCTAATTAAGACTTTTTGCAGAAAGAAGGGGGAATATGGTAAATTTAGGTTAGTTTTCTTTTCAAGTTTGGTGATAAATATCTTGCGAACAAATCATTGCCGACTAAAAATTTTGTCAGATTCATAATCAGCGCCCCAAAAAACCCCGCATGCCAAAAATCATCAAAATCGGCTTGGTGTCTGATAAGTAAACAATTACCTTTTTTTTATTGTTTTCAGAAAAAGTACAAAGTATTGAGTGTATCTAGAATATTCTTCCAAAACTTTTAATTAATTAAGTTTATATGTAGGGGATACAAAGATAAAACCACAGGAATTGTCCACTAATTTTGTTAAGTCAGCCTAAATAGAATCTTTGATAAATTCTTAAAGTCGATTCCCACTTACGGGTGTTCACCCCTGAGTCATGAGTCGTCACCCATCAGCTGATTGTCGGGGTTTTTTCAATCATTTCCATGCACATTTGAATCGGAATCACAACTTTTAATAGTACCAACCGTTAATTCATGTGGGGAATTTTGTGAAAAAGTCGTCACCCATAGGGGAAAATTAGAACCAGTTCTAATTTGGCGGGTAAAAACGCACAAGTTTTAACCCCTTACCCATGACTTGCAGATGTGAATCGTCAAAAGGCAAAGACTTTTTATCCGGGGTGAAAACCTCGATTTAAAACCCCTAGGTGGGTTCTGCTGTAACTTG
The DNA here is from genome assembly GCA_014170235.1 of Listronotus bonariensis. NCBI lineage: Eukaryota > Metazoa > Arthropoda > Insecta > Coleoptera > Curculionidae > Listronotus > Listronotus bonariensis. The sequence goes on along the minus strand of JACEGR010004743.1, from coordinate 43,186 downwards.
AAAACTAAAAGTTAAACTTAAAAAAATAGTTTTTGGTAAATATCATTTAATTATTTTTTTGTAATTTGTTGCTGTTATTTACATTAAGAGGCTAATTAGAATTTAAATTTATTAAGTCCAGCAATTTTTAAATATGGCACATTAACTTTAAATATTTTTCATATTTTGCTTAGTTAAAAAAATCCCATTTAATTGCACATTTGAGGCCCAAACAAAAACATAGAGTCATTTTTCTTTAATAATTAGATTTTTTCAAGGGTTTTGGTGAAATTAAATAGCAGGGTTTTTATTACAGTACAAATAATTTTCCTTAAATATTTTTAGAAAGCTACCGTGCAAAGGCAGAAGAGTCTATTTACAAAAATATAGTTTTGAGAAAATTGACATTTTCTGTTTTATCCATTTTAATAATAGGCTATTTAATCAATGTCCTAACTTTAAAACCCTTCCCCTGAAATCCCTTTTATATATTAAAAGGTAAAACTCTTTTGCACATTAAAACAATGTAAAAACATGAAAGGCCCAATTTTGCAATTAGACTATTTTGCCTTTGCATGTTAGATAGAGTTACTTTGATACAGAAATACCCAAAAACACCCAGTATCAAAATATGTTTTATTACACAAAACTTTCTTTGTTTCTGGCATTTACATATTTTTAACTTCTGTTTTTTAAAACTTGACAGGCATAGTATGTTCAATTTACACATTATTATTTTTTTCAAATAGCATTTCTTTTTAAATTCATATTTTCTAGCTTACCTACATGCTATGCACTTTTATGTTATATGAACTTATTTAAAAAAAAATAATATAAATATATTTTACTTTTTGTCCACAATGTAGGCACCTCGGTGGGTATTTATGTAGGTTTATTATATTACCTGGTATTACACATAATTTAGCAAGTGATTTATTATATTTTTTTAGCCTGGTTTAGTATCACCTATAGATGCAGAAATAAATTTATTACTCAAACTTGGAATTTTAAAGTACTCCGTACTGGACAATGGATCAACATTTGGGCAACAACTGTTAAACATAAAATATGATAACATTTCTACTCTTCAAAAAGTTCTGTATTTGTTCTTCAGTTGTACAGACTACATTAAAACAAAAAGTGAGCTATGGAATCCATCACATGACATTACCAAGAGTATATTTTCTTTTTATATGTTTCTCAAAATGATGGATTTTTTTAACACATCCGTGTTTTTAAGAAATGGCGTCAAACCACTACTTATTGAAAGGATATTAGGTTTAAATCAAGTTTATGCTGTAGATAGTGCCCCTCGAACCTTTGAATCCAAGTATTTAGCAAGAGAGTTATTGTGGAATGGATTTATTGTAAGCTAAATCTTTAATTTTTCTCATTAATTTAGAATATATTTAAACCAAAAACCATGCAAAATATAGGGTCTGTTTGTTTCTTTCTTATTCAGAAATACTTACACTAGCTTACATTTTGTATGAGTAAATGGGGTACGATTTAGGACTAGGTGTTTATTATTAGATTCTAATGGAAATCTGGAGAAACTTAAATTTAGCTCATTACTTATAAAAAGTGTAACCGAATGTACCCTGTTTCCAAACAAATAGACCCATATTTTGATGAAAAAAAAATATCAGAAAAGACAAAAAAAATTTAGCATATTAATAACTTAACTTAGTCTTAAATTATGAAGGGGCGACCTGTAAATGCAAACATTTTCATTAATTTTTATGATTTTTTTTTATGAAAGGGTCATTAAATATTTTTAAAAATTGGTTTGTAGCTTACTCAATTAAAATATAAGATTTTTTTTTCATATTAATTATTCAAAATGGCGGCCGTACGCTAAATTCTTCTACCAAGGTCGGAGAGCGACTTCTTGATCGTTTGGCACTTTACACAAGAATCTAGAGCACAGACCGACTGACGCCCTGAACGATTATTTTCATTTAGCAATGGAAGAGAGTGTCACCTCTTAAAAGTGCCGCTGTAATTTCCCACTTAATTTATTTGTTTTGTTTTAGTCGACGGTTTTATACGTTTTGATTAGCTTTGGATATCATAGTTTAGAAATTATACTTTATACTTTACATATAAGTTTGGTTGGTTTGTAAAGTGATAGTCTATATTAGTAGGTAATTAAATAAATGAGGAGGTGATCTGCAAACCGCAGTTTTTTCATAAGAGCTTATTTTAAGAAAAACAGCTATTTGTTGCGGACTTGAATAAAATATCAAACATTTTCCAGAAGTTGGGATAGAATAAATAGTTTCTTTAAAAAATCTCTAGTTTGGCCATGTAACACTATTTAAAATATAATATTCCATACATAACTCGGTTTTGTTGATTTTGTCAAAAACTGCGGTTTGCAGATCATCTCCTGAAATAGTTTAGTGTAAATAATAATTAAAAAAATAATAATTTTAACTTGTCTGAGAACAAAGAATCAATATATTCTTGACAAAATGGTGAACTTTTATAGAATAATTTTAAATGAGCTCATAAATTTCCTAATAATTAAAATCAGGGCTGCCAAAAGCCATGCCGGGCACCACTTTGAAGAAAGACGGCCTAAAAAAAGTTGAAGACAAAAAAAAAAGGTCTTCACTTCCTCCAAAGAACTAAAAAATTTTTCATAAGTACTATTCTTTACATTACTTTTCAAAATGTACCCTTAGAAAAGTTGAAAAGAAAAAAAGGTCCACACTTCCATCAAAGTCATATTGTTTACTTAACTTTTCCAATTAACCATTCTTTCTTAACTCTTCACCACATATTACATCATATTAAAATACTGTTTAGTATTTTTTTCCTTATTTATCAGGAACAACATGCTAATAACAAATAAACCCAAAATAAGTATTTTGACCCAAAGATAAATAATTTTAAAAGAATCTTAAAGTAAGGTAGGAGATTTTGCCGGCCACACCTACATTTCGGACCACGTGAATATTCTGAATTTAGTGTAGTCGATTTTGCTCACTCATTGTTATAACAGATACACAATTATTATAAATAATTTACTAATTTAAAATTATGGCGACATTGTTCAAGTGTTGTGCTAAAAAGTAATGTTTGTGTAGCTTGCAAAAATATTTTTCATCCTAGCTGCACTATGAGGACCAATAAATTTACTGTGATTGATAGAAACCTTATTTGGTGTACAGAGGAATGTGCTTCGAAAGCTGTGAGTACAGGTGATAATGGAGTTGATGAATTAAGAAAAATCATTGCTAGCCTTAATCATGAGTTACAACAAAAGGACAAGGACATAACTGAACTTAAAAGGAAAACAAAATCACTTGCACCCAAATTGTATATTCGCATGTAGCTTGCCAGACAGATCCAGTAGTGTTTGAGCATAAGGAGACTCAGGTAGAAAGTTGCATACAGAGTGTACAAACTCAAACGGATTCGCTTAATTCCATTTCAATCAATTTGTTGGAAAATGGGTCAGATCATGATACAGGAAATCATCCACATTGCAGGTCGCCCATACAATCTAAGGAGTTAAATGACAACTACCACTTTCCAAAAAATAACAGCTGTTCATCTGTTGTGTGTCTTGACGACGTTGGGAGCACCATAAAAGAAAAACGTTGTGACAGTAATGTACAAATACTGATTATAGGTAATAGGTCTGATGTAGTAGGTGTATCAAAGCATATAAAAGCAAATTCAGTTGCTAAGCTGGATATAAATTGTCAATATCTAGAAGAGGCTTATTTTGAGGATATTATTAACAGCTATTATAAACTGAGTGAAAATTTCACAAAACAGGATTTTGTTGTTGTTTTTACTGGATCCCAAAATGTTGTAAAAGGAAGATTATGCCATTCAGACTTTTGGAAAAGGTTGGCAAGTTGTTTGAGCACACCAATGTAATCATTTTCGGACCAGCTTATTCTGCTGGTAGAACGTATCATAACCAGTTAATTTATCAGTTTGACCTTTGGATTAAGAAGTATACCTTAATGACTGATTATTCTGTATCATTTTTTACATTGGATTCTTTAATGGAAGGAACGGGCAGGAAAAGGTACTATTACTTGCCCCCATATTGTAGAATTCGATTAGCAAAGCTAATCTGTGATAACTTTATAAACATGCTAGCCTGTAGCAGTTTTGTAAACACCTGCAAAAATAACACTTCTGATGATATATCATTTGATCAAAGAATAAATAATCTTTTGGGGAAGAATGATAATTGGAACCCGAAAAAACTAATCAACGATACAAAAATAAATTTCAACAAAAACAGAATTGAGACATCTACAAACCAATCTAAGGAAATATGGAACATTGTAAATTCAGAACTTCGTAGAAAACATCAGATAAAACCAATTCAATTATTAGTTGATGGAAGTAGATTGACTGAGAACAAGGAGATTGCTGAGGCTTTTGGAGAATACTTCACAACAATTGCTGAAAAAAAAAAATTAATGATCATTTTAAAAATCAACTTTCAAAAAATCCGAACGTTGCGAAATCACAACCAAATACTATATATTTAGAGCCGGTAACAGATGAAAATGTCAAGAGAGTAATAATGTCTCTGAAAAATAAAACATCAACTGGATTTCACGGTATACCTACAAAGGTGCTGAAGAGAGTTTGTGAAGAGATAGCCAAGCCAATTAAAATACTTATAAACAATTCTTTTAATAGCGGAACGTTTCCCTCAGCACTAAAACTGGCTACTGTGATACCGGTATATAAAAAGGTGATCATCTAAACCTGGATAACTACAGGCCAATAGCTATGTTTAGCATATTCTCAAAGCCCTTTGAACGCTGTCTATACGAGAGACTTATAAGCTTCCTACGTTCGTTTGCAATAATCCATGATGACCAACATGGATTTTGGGAAAACAGGTCGACAGAGACAGCCTCCTTTCAAATTGTGAATTTTATACACAAGGAACTGGACTTGGATCGTATCGTAGTGGGTGTATTCTTCGATCTTACAAGGGCTTTCGATACTCTGAACCTGACCTTTGTGGAAGAAAAACTTTGGGCAGTCGGCATAAGGGGAAACGCATTAAACCTGATTATGTCATTTCTAACAGAAAGGAAATTAATGGTGAAAGTGGCGAATTGCACCTCGTCGGAGTATGAGATGAACATAGGTGCTGCACAGGGATCTATTCTTGCCCCGCTACTGTTTATTCTATTCGTGAATGATTTGTAATTGCCCGGACTAACCATAAAATTAGCAGACGACACCTCAGCTGTAATATCAGCAAAAGACGAGCTAGAAGCACTACAAAAAGTCAACCAGGTTTGTGATGCAATGAATCAGTGGTGTTTCTCCAACCAACTAATACTCAATAAGGAAAAAACGGTTCATGTTCACTTCTACAAGTCTCGTCCAAAGGTTCGGCTCGATCAGGTTGAGTCAACATCAAAATTCCTAGGAACCTACTTGGACTCTAAGCTTTCATGGAAGCCTCAACTAGATCATGTATGTTCTAAACTCGCTCAGGCCTATTTTGCACTTCTTAAATTAAAACAATCAATCCCTCTTTCCACACAAATAACTTCCTATTATGCCTTAGCTTACCCACATCTAAGTTACAACATTATACTATGGGGCCAGGTTGTAAACGTAGCTAGAGTATTTGTCGCCCAAAAACGTCTGCTGAGACTAATGTTCGGACTTAAACCTATGGAAACATGCAGAGAAACATTTAAGAAGTATAAAATTCTCACTGTTACATCAATATATATATCCTGAGATGTTCAACATACGTGTTTAAAAATCGGAGAGAGTTTAGAGAAAATAGAGATAATCATGGATACCCGACAAGAAATTCCAGAAACCTTGTGTTCCCACAACATATCTCAACACTATATGAAAAATCCCCAAATTACGCCTGTGTCCGAATTTTTAACAAACTACCAAACCAAGTCAAAGAAGCTACATCGATTGGTATATTTGGAAAAAGAATTAAGCACTTTCTAAATAATAACTCCTTCTATTCTCTCAATGAATTTCTAAACCCAACGACCTGTGATTTAACCATTCCTAATTTTAATTAATCATTATGTGCCTGTTATTTTATTTAATTTTATTTTATTTATATATGTTATTTTATACTATTTACTGAGTGATTGAATTTACCTATACATATACTTTTGCTTTTTTATAATTTTATTGTCCATATACAATTTGTTTTAACTGTATTTTAAATTAGACTTAAGAAAATTATTAACGAAACTTCAATCATTGTATGATTTTCTAGTGAATAAAGAGAGTTTGAGTTTGATTCTATCTTCCACTTTTCCCAAGGATTACCCTCCTCCACATGCAATAAGTAAGTCTGTAGAAAAAATTGACATATTGTCACGGCCCAAGTATCGTTTTACTGATGATATTTTGGGTGCTGACGGATATTCACATGGAGAAGTTTCAGAAGCGAAATTTTCCAGTTCCTTTTCAGCTCAGGGCAACATCGTAATGAAGGAATGTTCAGTAAATATGCTTCATTCTCATCGTAGAGAATCAACAAACATTACCACTTTAAAAGAGCAAAAATTATGGACTATATATTACCAAAACGTGCGGGGACTTAATACTAAACTTTCTAAATTTTATTTGAACATGCTTGAAGCAGAGCAAGACATAATATTGTTGACTGAAACATGGTTGACGGGAGATGTCGGTGATAGAGAACTGTTTGGTGATAACTACGCTGTATACAGAAGTGATAGAGACTGCCAATTCACTGAGAAGAGTAAAGGCGGCGGTGTGCTTGTGGCTGTGAATAGGAAATTTCGTTCAGTAGAAATTCCACTTAAATTAGTAATCGAAATATTGAAATAAAGTGCGTAAAGGTTAATAGTGACTTTAGCTGCATACATTTGTTGGTTGTATACCTACCCCCAGTTGTAAGTTATGATTTGTCAGTAGAATTACTTAAAACCCTTGAATCTCAAGACTTCATGTATTCCTCAAAAGTACTTATGGCAGGTGATTTCAATATGCCAATAATAAATTTAAGTTATAAGGAATTTATGGGGTCTTTGGAGTTTTTCTATCTTAAGCAACACAATCATATTAAAAATAATAAAAGTGTAACTCTTGGCTTAGTTTTGTCCAATATTGAGAAATGTACAATAGAAAGAGAACCCTTTCCTCTTATTCCAGAGGAAGACTATCATCCAAGGTTGAATATCTGTATTGATCAGTTAAGTTGTAATAATAGATTGTGCCCGCTTAAAAAAGTGAATTTTGGAATTTTAAAAGGCAGACTTTCTTAGTATGTATGTACTGATTCAAAATGTAGACTGGTCATCAGTCCTGCATAGCAGCGACCTTGAATATGCCGTTTCTGCCTTTTATGGCATTTTGTTTGGTATACTAAGAAAGTGTGTCCCTAGGGGTGTATGTAGTAATAAATATTCGATGCGGTATAATGCTGAAATTAAAAATCTCTTACGCGACAAGAATCATAGTAGAAGTATGTTCATTAGATACAAGAAAAAAGATTTTACATTGACTTTCTAAAACTAAGAAAACTAATTAACAAGAAGATAAAACTTGCTTACAAGCAATATTTATATAATTGCGAAAAGAATATTTTAAGAGACCCTAAAAACTTTTGGACCTTTGTAAACTCCAAAAAGGAAATGTCAGTAATATTCCTTCTACCATGACACTTGATAATGACACTTTTAGAAATGGACAAGATGTGGCTAATGCTTTTGCAAGGTACTTTAGGTCAGTTCATGTTGAGTCGGATTTAGATATTAACTTTTTTAATGAGTATTATTCTCGCCAATGCTATAGCAATTCTACCATTGGGCTGAATCATGTAGATGAGCCGAGTGTTGTTGAGGCCTTAAGATCCATAAAACAGAATTCTTCTGGTCCGGATGAAATTCCTGCCTATGTTTTTAGAGGTCTTGAGAAATTTCTCTCTGCTCCTTTAAGGCATATTTTTAATATTTGTATTAACACACAAAGACTACCTAAAATTTGGAAAACTTCAAAAATCTGTCCCATATTTAAAACTGGAGATCGGTCAAATATTAAAAACTATAGGGCTATTTCAATTCTCTGTGTACCAGTAAAGGCCTTGGAGTATATACTGCATAACATAGTTATTAATTCGTTGAAAGGTTCTATCTCATCCTGTCAACATGGTTTTGTAGATAAAAGATCAGTAACTACCAATCTCTCAAATATAACCCAGTACATTAGTGAGCGCCTTGACTGCAGGATTCAGGTTGATGTGGTTTACACAGACATTGCTAAGGCTTTCGATACCTTGTGCCATAGGCGATTACTGTCAAAGCTTAAATGCTACGGGTTAACAGACAAATTTATACGTTTTTTAGAGAATTATTTAACTGATCGAGAGCAATATGTTGTAGTAAATGGTTTTCGCTCTGATCCATATATAAGCACCTCTGGAGTACCTCAAGGTAGTAATCTTGGACCTTTATTATTTTTGCTCTTTTTTAATGACGTTGTGAAACAAGTACATAGTTCAGAGGTGCTTTTGTATGCTGATGATCTTAAAGTTTATAGAAGTATACAATCACCTGAGGATGGCCAATTGTTGCAGGATGATATAAATAGAATTAGTAGCTGGTGTAAATTAAATAAATTGTGTATTAATGTATCAAAGTGCTGTATTATGACATATACGCGAAATATAAATGTTCTGAACATTGATTATGATATTGACTCCGTGGTGATTAATCGGAAAACTAGTGTGCGGGATCTTGGTGTTACTTATGATTGTAAATTAAGTTTTGTTGAGCACATATTGTCACAAATTAAGAGTGCAAATCGAGTGTTGGGATACATTATTCGAAATACCCGTTTGTTTAAGTCATTTGCAGCTATAGACTTGCTTTGCAGGTCCCTTGTATGCTCTAAATTAGAATATTGTGCTCTAGTTTGGTCCTCTTTCTACAGTAAATACAAATATTCATTAGAAACGATACAAAGTCGCTATTTAAAATGCAAATACTTTCGGGAAACGGGTACATATCTATACAATGCTCGGGAATTTTTAAGAAATTATTATAATGTTCCTTCTTTGGAAAAAAAAGCGTATTTTTATAAGTCTCCTTCATTTACATGGGCTTATTTACAATTTAGTTGATAATACATATATGGTAAATAACCTAAACCATAGAGTACCAAGATAAAATAGAAGATGTTATGAGACATTTTACTGTAGAAGGGCAAGATCAAATCTAGCTTTAAGTGCCCCATTATATAGAATGCAACAACTGCATGATCGACACTGCCAAAGCATAGATATATTTAATCTATCGAAGAGTCAATTTAAAGCTTAAAATTAAAATTTTATTCACTCCGGATGAGTGATGCTCTTTGTAATGTACCTATGTTATGTGTAAACCAAGTGTAATGTATTTACATTTGATTTTTTTTTCTTAGGTTAGGTTTGCATAATATCATATTATGTATTGTTCTGTAAATGGTTAGTTATTGTGGCAACTGTAGAACAAATAAATAAATAAATAAAATTTTAAACATGCCTTGTCCATTTTGCAGTTACAAGACTATACTTATGATCGTAATAATAAAAAATATTCAAGTGCACTATTTTTATGGAAAGGACTTTACCTCAGGATCAGACTAACAATGTCATAATTTATCGAAATAAGCTCTAGCCTATTATCGTGTAAATTCGTTTCTTTTCGGAGGTTGGTCTGTTCTCTAGATTCTTGTGCACTCTAACATCGGTTCTAGTGATATGAAAATCAAAAACTATTTTTTTGTGTTTATTAATGCCATAATTTGTTAGTAAACATAAACAAAGCAAAAATAAAATAAATTCGCGGAATACAATGCTTGAAAAAAATTAAATTACTTTTTGGCTTAATTTTTCTATCGTTTTTGCTTTAAAAAAATATTTTTTTAATTTTTTTGGACTTTTGGAGGTTTATATAGAAAGTACTATTGTTAAAAGATGTGTGCAAAATTTCAGGACGATCGGTCAATAACTTTTTGAGTTATCATGTCCGCCAATTTGAAAATATAGTTATGAGAAAAACGCGTTTAAAATTTAAATAGGTTCTGTTTAATAAAGAGTTGTACAACAGTTGTATCGTGTAAACCTGCCTGAAATATCCAGTATTTCAAAAAAAAGTTGTACAATAATATACAAATATACATCATTTTTTTAAATCATATGATGGGGTCAATCCATTTTAAATTATTTCTTATAAATTAATTTTATTTTTAAAAAATAACAGCAAATATATTTATAAAATCTCAAAAAGCTTTACAATGAATGATCTATAACAAATTTCAGATTATTTAATTTGGAAAAAAATGTAAACAAAATCTGTAACAATTAAAAAACGGTAATATCTAATATTTTCTCATAGCACCGTTTCTTTCTAAAATTTTATTTAGCCTACGGGGTATGGAAGAATAAAGGTTTGCGATTAACAGAGGATCATCACTTAACTCATCACATGTTTGTTCAATAAAATTTATCAGCATGTCTCTATTTTGTGGTCTAAAATTTATAACGTATATTTTTTTAGTCATCATGTCTCACACGTTTTCAATTATATTGGCATCAGGACATTTTGCAGGCCACACCATATTTTCAACATTGTTTGTTGCAAACCACTCTTTTATTATTCGGGCATTATGAACTGGACAATTATCTTGCTGCAGTATGAAATTGTTTTTGGGGAAATGATGTCTAACAGACAACATTACATTTTCCTAAATATTTTTATATGTGATTGCGTTAAATCTTTCATTTAAAATCCAACACACCCCCAGTTCATGTCTACTTAACAACGCCCACACATTTACCGAAAATCTTCCAGATCGATCCGAATTGTTAATATATTCTTCATTGTATCTAGTTTTATTTGGTCTGTATACAATGATATGTCTGTTGGAAATTGATTGGAATACTTTTTCATCAGTGAACACCTCATTATTCTAATTTTTCCTTAGAATATTGTTGAGGGCAAAAATTATTCTGTCCTGTTTATGTTCAAACTAACAATTTTTTTTGCAGCAACTTAATTTTTAAGATGTGAGTTTTTAAACCTCCGACAGACCGTTGATCGAGATCCTGGAAAATTCGTTCGTTCTATAGCATTTAGAGCAACTTGAAATGAATTGGCTTGTAAATACCTTATAAGGACATCTTCTTCTTCATGGGCAGATATTCTAGGTCTGCCTGTTGGTTTCTTTTTCTCCATCGTTCCTTCAATTTCCCATCGACGTTTTATTTTTTGCACTAGTATTCATAATATGGGCTACATTTCTAATCGGTATGTCATCTTGTATGTGGACAATTACTTGAGCTCTTTGAATAGAATTAAGTTGTGGCATATTGTTCCAATAAAAAATCAAAAACTTTTCTTGTCAAAAACCGACTTATCAATGTCAGTGACAAATTTAAAGACATTTATAAAATCCTGATTTACACTAGCCTAAAATAGTTGTATAATACAACAGTTTTATGAACAGAACTGTACAAAAAATTTAATGATTATGGTGACTTACTAACTCTGTAATGTTAGACGTACTGAAAATTATGTTCTAAAATTTTGTGTGTTCTTAAAGGACTATAGTAACATATTAAGAAAAACAATCAACATTTTACAGGTATCTCCCTCCTTAAAGTATGTATGATTTAATAATCCAAATGGTACCTTTTTAAATTCTTTATTTATAGAATCAAGTTTAAAAATTAGTTTAATACAAGAGAAATAACTAGCTATTTTGAAATTTTTGACAACTTTGCTTATGGGTATAGTGTGTCCAGTAACCCTACCGACAAACTTTAAATGCTAATTCTACAATAAAATGTCAAACATTTGTCTTATACGTCTTACTTTTTGAACTACGGGGTGTTAAAAATTAAAAAAAATATATTGTTCCGTATCACCTCGTATATAAAAACACCTCTTCGTTTTTATATCTTTTATTAACAATCGAACGTAACTATGGTTACAACGACGAAATCTTTACTTGTCATGTCTCGAAGTTTACAGCACAAAAGTCGAATCTATACTAACTAAATCAAAGGTTTCCGTCGCCCTTTTATAGTGTGGTGGAAGAGTAAAGAATGATCTAGAATTTTGGAGAAATATCGGGAAAATTCCATAGTACAGGATGGCATAAAAGTTCTCAATGGATAATTCGGGCGTTTTCGGAAACCTTCGAAAGAACTTCGAAGAACTATAAACTAAAAACACTAATTTTTAATGTCCGTAACATTGCCCCCTCTCAAGTTTTGATCGTCTCGATCAAGTATCTTCAGGGTCTTGATAGCGGCTTAGCATTTTTAGATGTACTTCTTTCATTATGCCGTGTCATCACTTTACATGGTCCCTCCCATGACTTCTGTAGTTTCGGTAAACGCCCGTTGGTTCTTCTCGTATTGTATAACGAAACGTCTTTACCTTCTTCTGAGTCTTCAAACCTTGCTTGAATAATGCTCTCTGAACTTGGCGGTAAGGTGACATCTTCTGCAAGTACCACTGATGTTACATTACTTTTTGGAAATCTCATCACAATTTCCTCATTGTTAGTTCTCAGTACCCGTTGTGGAAGGTCTAGTACAAACTTCTGATTTTTCATAATGTCAAGGCCAAGAATAACTTCGTCCATTATATCGGCAACAAACACAACGTGTGTAAATGTTGTTGTTCCTAGGGTAATTCTAGCTTCGTGTATGCCTTAAACTGGTATGACTTCACCATTGGCAGTTTCCAAAATATAATTCTTTTCAGGTCGGAATATTTTGCAGTAGGCTATGATGTTTGGCCTTACGATGGTATGTGTAGAACCAGTATCTAGTACCATCTCGCATTCTCGACCGCATACATTTCCAGGTACTACCAAGCTGGAGCCATTGTTCTGTAACCGGGACACCCTAATTGCTGTTGTTGATGGTTCTTGGTAACACTTAGCTAGCTCCCGCTCCTTGAACTGGGAGTCTTCTGCACTACTAGAAGAGACCTGAAAACTGGAGCAATTTCTCTGTATATGCCCCTCTTTACCACACTTCCAACAACGGATGATATTTCTTCTTCTAAATGTAATTCCGTTGTTTTATTCCTCTTGTTCATTACCATGGTCAAATTATTATTTAGATTGCTATCATCTGGTAGATAATTTGTTCTTCGAAGTCTTGCCTGAGTTCTGGATGTCCGCTTTGCTATTTCAAACTGAAGTGCGTAAACAAGAGCTTCAGAAATTTTATTAAGCCTGGCCATTCTTAATGCTTGGCTCATATCTGGATCACGTAGACCTTCAATGAAACAGCCCACAGCTAGTTCTTCTTTTATTTCCTCCGGGTAGGTTGGATATGACAGGTTAATTACACGTACAATATCTGCTTCATACTCCTGGAGACTTTCGTTGTATTTCTGTCTTCGTCCCTGGAGCTGCGACTTATAGACTTTCTGTAGATGTGTTTCGCCGTACCTCATCTCTAGAAACATGACAATCGATTCGTAATCGGACAGCTTTTATTCGGGAATATTTCTTAACACCTCCATAGCTGCGTACAATATCTGCTTCATACTCCTGGAGATCACGTTGTATTTCTGTCTTCGTCCCTGGAGCTGCGACTTATAGACTTCTTGTAGATGGGTTTCGCCATACCTTATCTCTAGAAACATGACAATCGATTCGTAATCGGACAGCTTTTCTTCGGGAATGTTTCTTAACACTTCCATAGCTTTTCCTCGAAGAGCAAGTACAAGAGCTCGTGCTCTTTCTGTTGGGCTCCAGTTATTGCCGTTTGCAGCTGCTTCAAATTGTCTAAGGTATGTAGCCCACGGTACCTTTCCGTCAAAAGTTGGTGGTTTCATAAGAGTTGCTGGAGTACCACATCCTGAGACTACACAATACTTGTCAATGTCTCGAAGTTTACAGCACAAAAGTCGAATCTATACTAACTAAATCAGAGGTTTCCGTCGCCCTTTTATAGTGTGGTGGAAGAGTAAAGAATGATCTAGAATTTTGGAGAAATATCGGGAAAATTCCATAGTACAGGATGGCATAAAAGTTCTCAATGGATAATTCGGGCGTTTTCGGAAACCTTCGAAATTGATGAAAGAACTTGGAAAATCTAAGGTAAATTATCCAAATAAATTATCAGACTAAATTAAAAGGTCCTACTTTATACGATTCTATAACTTTTTTATAAAAACTTTTATACCAATTCAAATATTTAAAAAAAAAAAATTGGGAGACGCCTTCTATGCACCAGAAGACATTTTTTGGCGTAAATGTTTTTTAAGAAAAAAATGGTACGCCACTGCGGTTTTAAAAAATAAAAAGATATTTTTAAAATTCCCATTTATTTTGAAATAAATTTGATCTTCGGATTTTTTCATTTGATGTACGGCTTTTGCGTAAATATACAGGGTGTCCAAGAATATGTGGGCTATCTCTCGGATTCATATAAATCACGTAAAAATAATGTGACAAATTCCTATAATTTTTTTCCTAAAGCCCCTCTTTACAGAGATATGTGCCCTTAAAGGACGCCGCTGGAATTCGGTTTTTCTTGAATAACTTTTTTAGAACTTGGTATAATAAAATAATTTTTTAATTTAATAATTACAAGTAAAAACTTTTTAAAATCCTATCCTTGTAAAACATTTACCTTCATTAGATCACCAGGAGCGGACTAACCCTTACACAATTACTACGTTTATATCGAATAGTTCAAGCTGGCTTGAAAACAAAGCGGCTTTAAAGCAATTTCCAAGTCTACGTGTTTATTTCGGTGGCTTGAAAGTCTATTGAAAATCGAGGCAAGCACATTTTAGGCTATCGCCGTACACATGCGGCAGTTTTGCATCCAACTTTACAGTAGACATCAAATGAAAAACAAACCTCATTTTTTAATCTGTCCCGTTTTGTGTGCTGTTGTTGGTGTGACCGTGTATTAAAGTTTTTTCACCTGTTTTTTCACTCATATTTTGTATAAAAATGTCAAAATAATATATGAAATTGATACTGATGACGTTCGAGGAAGCATTCATCTGAAGTTAGGCAGTTATTAAGCCCGCTTGAATCGTTTATATCGTGTTTCTAATCGGCTTTCGTGAAGTCAACCCTTCTTATTTTCAGGCTAGACTTGAACGATTCAAGTCACTTTCAAGCGCGTTTATATCGCTTTTTCAAGCCTCTTTTAAAAGCCGCTTTAACTCAACTAGCTTCAACTATTGGATATAAACGTAGTGAATGGTGTTAATTATTTTTACACCCTATATAATAAAAAAATAAGAAAATTAATTTTGGTTAGCCTAAATCCTTAGCTAAAGAAAAGGTACTCAAAGTTAGATGTCGATAAGTTAAAGAGTTTTCTACAAAAACAAGTTTGTGTTTAGTAGGAACATCTAAAAACAATAGGTTATTCTATTGAAGGGTATAAAAAATACAAAAGTTATAAAAAGTTTTTTTGTGGAGGGTTCCATAATCTGCCATCATTAAAGCTAGGGAATGCATAATAAGACAGAGCCTGTGTCTAACCGACAAACAAAATTATTATATACAACCCTATTTAATCAAAATGTTGTTTTTCTCAAAAACGCTTTACTTTATCGATATCGGTCAGAACTACATTTTTCTTAGCTAAGGGTTTAAGCTATTCAGAAATTCATATTTATTCCTTTATTATACATGGTGTAAAAATAATTAGCACTATTGTGAAAGGGTTAGTCCACCCCTGACGAACTAAGGCAGGCAAATGTTATACAAGGGTAGCATTTTAAGGAGTCCTAACTGGTATTTATTATATTAAAAAATAATTTTATTATACCAAGTGATATCAAAGTTATAAAAAGCACGATTTTCAGTGGCGTTCATAAGGGCACTTATCACTGTAAAGGGGGACATTAGGAAAATATTTATATGAACATGTCACATTATTTTTATGTGTTTTGTATGAATCTAAGAGATTGCCCACATATTCTTGGACACCCTGTGTAGCGTAACTATATAAAAACCATGTTTCGGCATAGTCATTTAATTCTTCTGTTCATTATTTATTTACCCAAAAACCGTACTTACATTAAATAAAAAAAAACAATATGTAATTAATATATTAAATTTGTTCTTAAGTAAATGAAAACTCTAAAAAATATACAAAAATTAAAAAAGCAGTGGCGTACCATTTTTTTCTTAAAAAATATTTACACGTAACCCCCGAAATCACTGGTAAAAATATTTGTACTATGTATTATCTAGTCAATGTAAAAGAGCAATAATTTTTTAAAATTTCTAACACCACATGGAATACAATCTAAGACGTTTAAGTTTAAGTATGTTCATATAAAGTTTTTTTCATTGTGGAATCACTCCTTTAAGTGTGTCGTTAGAGTAACTGATAACCCTGTATAACCATATTTATTTAATGTTTTAATTATCAAATATTGGCCTATGGATTAAAAAATTCCTGGTAGTCGTAGATTTTTTACATTTTTATTTATTTTGTTTATTGGGCCATATGAGTAAAAAGAAGCAAATGATTATACTCATAAAATTTGAAGTAAATGCTTTTGCTTATTAGTATAAGGAAATGCTTATGATATAGAATAATATAGTAAAAACAGTTGCTTCTTTTTATTCATATGGCCCATTGTCAAGAATATATGCTTATACAGTGAATTACTACTTAAAATCGTTTGGGTTAATCGTAAAACTATTAAAAGGCATTAATGTATTAAATATTCTTCTTTTTTGATGTCACTGTCTGCCAAGAAAGGTGTTCTTCATAGTTATAGAATATTTAAGGTGACAGGTGTTTTTATACAACCTATTATTATTTTTATCCATACATTTTTACACTAAATTTTGTAATACCTGTGATATGAGAGAATGTATCTGTTTGTTCTCATGGCGATATATAATAAAATCATTTAAAGCAATGTTGACGGAAATAAAAAAATAACATACGACATAAAAAAACATTCTATAGAAATGTTTTATTTAAGAAACTCATTTATTGTTTTTATACATTTAGGTTAAATTCATTTCAGCTGCTTTCACAGTTAAGTTTATATTTACAGGATGTCTTCAGAAGTTCTTACCAAATGGGAAACTTATGTCTTTTCATGAAAAAAGTTCCTAAAAACATATTTCCAGAGTTGCTTTGATTCTGAGATACAGGGCGTTAAAATTTTTTAAAAGTCAGTATTATATAAATATTTTAAATACCCTTAAACCTATTTGGTTAAAATTTGGTAAGTTGGTTCTTAGCGCTTGTAAAGCTCTAACTATACAGGGTGGCTCGAATTCGACGCTCATCATTGGGATTTCGGAAACCGTAAGAGATACAGGATCGGTTAAATGGAGGCAAAGTTGCGTAATTTGATGCTCAATGAAATGCCGTTTTGCGTTTTAAAAAATTCTGAGTACTTCCGAAGATATTCGAAAAAAACCGGAATTTTCAATTTTGGTTTCTATTGTTTCCTGGCTATATTTGTTAAGATAACTCAAAATGAAAAACACGTTTTCATGGCCACTTTTTCTGCTCTATAATTCAGTGTGATTAAATATTGAATCTGACGTTTCGGCTTCTGGCGACCATCATCAACTTAATTTTTTTAAATACGGACCTGATATTTTTTTCAATTTAATTAAATCCTTTCATCACTCTTAAAACACTATATATCGCCACTTTGATATTTGCCGACGTTTCGTACAGAAAATTCCATCACCAAAATATTACATATTTATTTTACCATAATACGGCCCTTAACTACATTTTTAGGTAAAAAGGTAAAGGCGGAAGGTTATCTCTTTGAACACTTTTAATAGTGATTAAATTATGTTTTTTTTTTAATATGGTCATCAAGATAGTATTACAAATTGTTTATGTAAGCTGATTTGTTGTCTACCTTTTTGTATCTTATGTCTAATATTCATGAAATTTTCGGTTAATAAAGTAATTTCCGCTGTTAGATATCAATGAGTTGCAATAAAAGATTACGAATATGTAATAAGTTTATTCTTTTTTTACCTTCTTACCTAAAAATGTAGTTCAGGGCCGTATTATGGTTAAATAAATATGCAATATTCTGGTCATGGAATTTTTGTACGAAACGTCGGAAAATATCAAAGTGGCGATATATAGTGTTTGAAGAGTGATGAAAGGATTTACTTAAATTGAAAAAATATCAGGTCCGTATTTAAAAAAATTAAGTTGATGATGGTCGCCAGAAGCAAAACGTCAGATTCAATATTTAATCACACTGAATTATAGGGCAGAAAAAGTGGCCATGAAAACGTGTTTTTTTTAAGTTATCTTAACAAATATAGCCAGGAAATAATAGAAACCAAAATTAAAAATTCCGGTTTTTTCGAATATCTTCGGAAGTACTCGGAATTTTTAAAAAGCAAAACGGCATTTTATCTAGCATCAAATTGCGCAACTTTGCCTCCATTTAACCGATCCTGTATCTCTCACGGTTTCCGAAATCCCAATGATGAGCGTCGAATTCGAGCCACCCTGTACTTTGGCCACTATAAATTGATAATGAATACCTAGTGAGTAACTCCGGTTACTGTAGTGTTAACCAATAAAATAAATAATTTTTTATTGTGGTAACTAGGGTTACTAACTTTTAAACCAATGAAATACATTTTTTGTTCAGGTATTATTCTTAATTTATAGTGAACAGAGTACAGATTGACTTTATTAGGTCCACTGGCGTCTCAGTGGTCACCACAGCTAATATTATTGAGAAAGATGTACGTCACTGATTTTTTTATGTAGTTTTTATATTTTTTTCCTATGAAACACCTAAAAATATATTTTTTTACATTCGTCATTTTTTCGTACCTGGCTTCGTATTTAAGATATTTAAAAAATACCGACTTAAAAAAAAAAAAACGCCCTGTATCTCAGAAACGAAGCAACTTCAGACATAGATTTATAGAAACTTTTCTTCATAAAATAAAATAAGAAATCACCCTTTAAAGTTTCGTACCATAGTTAGGAAATACCCTATATTTTAATTTGGAAACAAGCCTTATCTAGACCACCCTGTACATCCAACATACAAATATTTTTGTGGAAATGTATTTTCTTATCAAGCAAGACTTTTTATGAAGAGGCACTTTTTTCGTTAAGTTAATAATTAAAAAGTTTCCCATTTGCTAAGAACTTCTAAAGACATTGTATATATGTAGACATGTATATTTACAAAAGTATTTTATAATATTTTATTATTTTGTGTCTTTAAATAACTAATATATAATTATTATTGCAGGAAATTCTGGTGTATGTGGTGCCTCTGATAAATTATTATAAGTTAAAAAGATTAGTTAAGCGATATAATCCATTTAATATTAAAACTACTTATGCTGCTTTTATACCAAATAGAACAATTTCTATGAGTTCAAGATGTGCTCATTGTGGTTTAAATCCCATTTTACCACATCATATGGGTTGTGCCCATGTGTTTTGTTATGTGTGTCTAAAGGTAAGTTTTTATTGGTGTTTTGTAATTAAAAAATTAATAAACATTGATGGTCATAAAGGTCTGCATTTAGTGTATTCCTTTTACCTTGTAAAACCGTTCTCTGAACTGTCAATAGTGTCAAGAACGGTTCTTCAACATGAAAAAATGTCAAAACATTGTAAAAGGAACACTTATGGTGTTGTTCCGGGCGCTTTTGGAGCATAAAAGGAATACAGCAATTATATTAAAATTTGTACTGTTTTAATTAAAGTTTGACCTAATATAGTACAAAAAAAAACAAAAACTTTACAGTAAGTGACCTTGTGGCTTCCCACTTGGTTAATTGGTAATTGGTATTATCTGGTTAAATAATTATCTATCAGTAACTATAAAACAAAATTTGCTTATTAAAAAATGTTATAGACTGCAATTCAGCAGAGAAGAAGCCACGCGGTCATGAGTTCTGTCTCACTTTCAAATTATTCCCTTTTTTGTTGCTCGCACACTCTTTAAACGACCCGATTAAAAAGAAATAATTAATTGCCGTCTTTATTTGTATGACGCCCGAGGCTTTTTCTCAGCTGAATTTTACTTTACCAACATTAAAGGGTTAGCGGTTTGGGTAATTTTTATTAGTAGTATTTTTTAACTGCAACACCACTAACAAAGAAGTTTTAAAGTAAGCCAAATATAACTATACAATATTTACAATTTTCAGTTTAAATATCATTTTATTAAAACTAATAAAACTTTTTTGCCATGTTGTTAATTTAAGTCGTTCCTATTAGTATATTTTTTGAAATATTCAAATTTGTTAATAATTTACTGTTAGACATTTCGTTGGCCATCTTTAGCACAATTAAGTCAATATTTTTTCTTATAATTTTGAAAAGTGCAATGTAGTGAATTTTGAAGCACCTTGTAAAGAATTTGATACGGAGCGTTTCTTAAAGTAAGACCAAATATATTCATATGCCAGATCCTATTGACCTCAAGAGGAATACTTTGGTAAAGAAAATGTTTATTTTGGAATTCACGAAAAAAAGTTGATTTCATATTGTTACAGACTTTCAAAAATGTGTTTAGGTTATAGAATTTTAGAGAGTTAGGATCATTTAATTTAGTTTGTTAATTTATTTAAATAATTTACCTTAATTTTTCCAAATTCTTTCATCACTTTCGAAGGTTTCCGAAAACGCCCGAATTATCCATTAATAGCTTTTATGCCATCATGTACTATGGAATTTTCACGATATTTCTCGAATATTCTAGATCATTCTTTACTCTTCCACCATACTATAAAAGGGCGACGGGAAACCTCCGATCAGTTAGTACATATTCGACTTTTGTGCTGAAAACTTCGAGACATTGACAATTTAAGATTTTGCCGTTATTGTAACCATAGTTACGTTACATTGTTATTAAAGGTATAAAAACGAAGGCACGTGTTTTTATACGAGGTGTTTCGGAACAATATTTTGTCCTCCTGCTCTGCACAATGACATAGCGATGTAAATTTTTTTCCCGCAATGCAATATTTAAATTGAAGCTCTAAAAAAGCGTGCAATGTTTGTGATTTACGACCATTTTTTTAAACATTGGGGAGTTTTTAAAGAAATACAAATTATCTTATACTTTTACTAGTTTAAAGCTGAATTTGTGATTATATGATAAACATCATGCGCAAGATCCTACCTTGTATCTATTGCATTATGCCTTACACTGTACAAGAGAGCCTAATAATGTAATAATTAACCCATTTTAGGGAAATCAAGCTGCTGATTCTAGGTACGAGTGCCCCTCATGTGAACATAGAAATCCAAATTTAATGTGTGAGAGAGTAAGTGTGTAATTCAACGACGAAGAAAAAATTAATAAGCAAAAACAGTGATATTCTTTATTTTTTGTTATAAATAATAAAAAAATTTAAAAAAACAATACTAGATATAATTTATTTTTTAAATGCATTGCACATGTTCTATTCTAATCTGCTTAAAATATTTTTAAAATGTTTTTTTTCAAATAGTAATTATAAACTATTAAATTTAAGAATCATTTTCTAAGGCATGAGGTATATTTTCTTTAGTCTTTGATACCAAAGTGCTATATCCAAGTAGCTCTGGTGCAGACTTCTTTCCTTCCTGTATATCTTTTAATGTTTGAAGAAGATCATAGTTTATTACATCAGATACAACAGAGTCATGTCTAAAATAAAAATAAATAAAATTATTAGCAAACTAATTTTAATAATTTAAATTATATGGTAATTAGAAAAAACACAGATTTGGGTGCTGAAGCCAAACACATCGAATTTATGTTCAGAACGTTAAAATTAACCGAAAAAAGCATCTGCATATGAGGGGCCTAGTTGTGTATAGGTTCTTTGTTCATTTTTTATTACATATAATATAAAAATCTAATTTGGGATATTGTACACTTTGAAACTAGCCTCCTTATGTATGGGTTATCAATTTTTAATTTACATGGAAATCACTAAAAACCCTCAGAAAACTTAAGGAAAAACCAGTATGATGATATATGTTGTCTATTTTATTTTTCCTTCTTGGGCACGAAACATTTTGCTCCATTAGCCTTGAGAAAATAGCTAACGAAAAACGTCCAAATTGCAGATTTTTTTCAGCGTTTTTTACAACAATGGGACAAGATGGTCCAATTCTTACTATACTGGGTGTCCCAACTCTATACACGAAATAACTTTGCCCCTGAACAAGATACAAAAATAAACTTTAAAAATGTGTATTTGGATACACTCTCTTTACTGACAGAACCAGTTAACATAAAAGCTGTCTCAAAAACAGGCTTTTTATTGTCAAGTAGGTTTTTTTAATGGAGCACCCTGTATATTTTAACACATTTTGACTGTATTAAATTCTACATCAAAAATGTATACTATACGTCAATTATTGTTTGTTTTTGAGATATCAACAGTATGCTATAATACTGATTAACAATTAAAAGTGAAGAAAGAAAATAATATTTAATGATTTTATCACTATCAGAGTGATAAATACTGCAATACCATGTAAATAATTACCTTGCATTGTAAGAAATAGCAGAAAGTAAGTAATTTATTTAGTTTATTTTAGATAGATATTTACTTACTTTACCTAAAAACCAGTCATAATTGACGTATTGCTGTTTTTTAGTGCAGGTGTGTAAATATGTGTCTAAAATAAACTAAATTGCTGACATACCTATTAGTACTTCGTACAATGAAATGTTAGTAATTACATGGTAATATATTTTTGTGACTCTGACAGTAATAAAATTATTCAAAAATAATTAGAATAAAAATATTATTTCCTTTTTTCACTTTTAATTGTTATTGAGAATATCAGCATACTGCTGATATCTCAAGAACCAGCAATAATTAGCAAATAGTATGTTATACATTTTTGATGTAGAATTTAATACAGAATCAAAATTTGTTAAAATATACAAGGTGTTCCATTTGAAAGAAACAACTTCACGATAACAATTATGCTTTTGAGACACCTTGTATATTATTTAGTACCGTCAATAAAAAGAGTGTATTCAAATAAACATTTTTTATTTTAGGTTTATTTATGTCTCTTGTACAGGGGCGAAGTTATTTTGTGTATAAATAGAGTTAGGACACACTGTAGATTCGCTTTTAGTGGGCAACAATACTTCAAAAAACACATTATATCTTTGAGTTTCATATTTTTTTGACTTTTTATTTTATAGAGTCACTTAAAGATACTCTGCACCTATTACTTATTAAATTAAACATGTTTTTCTTCAATTAATACTTAGACAAACATTGTACCTTCAAAATATTGTATAGCAAAATTCAGCGGAAATCCAATAATAAAATAAAAAATAGGTATCTTATTTTAATTTTAAAACTTTAAATTGATTTCTACGAAACAGAATTTGTGGCAAAATCGCCAATATGAACACTGAATTCAGAGTATGATTTTACCCTGTAGTGCCGAATTCCGTCCAGTTTATTTCAAAATACTCTTGAGATATTTGAGCGCTTTGAACATTGGGGAGCAACTGTATGTAGTAAGTAATAATAAAATTTAATGTTAGTATGTTCTCATCTGCCTATAGAAATATGTTTCAAGGTAAAAGTTAAATACAGAATAATATACTTAGCCGCAGAAGTTTCTGTTTTTACTGATTTCTAAATTGTAAGTGGAAAAAATCAAAAATAGTACAATAATATAACGTAATACTATGTCGCATTACAGAGCTTAAGTTTTAAAAAATAACTAAAAACAATATTCTGCAATATGACTACTTTCTTAGACTTTTATTGTCTTTTACTTTTAACTGATGCACGACGTTTTGGATGGTGTCTATATCCAACCTTTTTCAAGTGCTAAACAAATGCTGTCCCGCTTTTTCACTTATTGACAAAAATTACCCATAAAGGTGTTGAAGTGACACAAAGTTTGTACATATTTCTTAATATACTTTGTGTAATATTAGGTGGATAAACTACTAACTTACTTATAATCTGGGTGTTCAGTTATAAACTTCCTTATAAATGAAGCTGTAGTGTATATTTCGCCTGATGCTCTTTTTGAAATAAATTTAAGATATTGTTGGATGGTGCAATGTGTATCTGCGTCAACATCCATACCATTCAAATAACTATTAATCAGTGGTATTAAGCCAGGAAATTCACCTGCCTGAAACAAATATAATAATATTAAAACCAAGGAAGTTGGACATAAACATTTAATATTCATTGTCTCAGGTCAGGTTAGAATTACAGAATCAGAATCAGCTTATTCATGTCAGCAACATATTCACACTTAAAATAAACATTAGAGAATTATTGCAAGTTGCCTTATTAAGCTCGAGAATTATTAATACCGGCCTTATTTAAATAGTGCTTGTACCCATAATTTAAGAGTTATTGCAAATCATGTTGACAGTACTATTAACCTAAAAAAAAGGGGAAAAATGTAGTTGTTTTTCTTTTATTGTTTTGTGTTGGTAGGGTTTTGTTTTACACAATTAAAGAAATAAATTAGAAAAAGCAAGGTTTTAAGTATTTTTACTTCTAAAAACTTTTCGATTTTGTTCTTGGCAGCCGTTTGGTGTACACGAACAGTTCCGAAGTTGAAATAAGACCAAAATAAGGCAGGACGTAAAACCGACATAAATAAAGCCAGGCACTATCCCTATTAAGGGAGTCCTTATCCCACCATGCATCTGCGCAAGCTCAGATGTCAAAATAAGGTCGTTATTATTAGTGCCTGGCCTTATTTTACTGTGCAATATTTCTCTATTAAAACTTTAAATAAACATTTAAACTTTCAAATAACTGTAGTCGGCACACATTAAGAACATTCAGGCAAGGGCACTCAGGCATTTAAGTGACAAGGATTAAAATCCCTTAAAAACAAAACAGTTTAAAAAATTTACAAAATGCAAAATCCTAAAAGGGTTATCTAAAAAATAGTGCATAAATAGGATTATCTAACAGCAGATCTCTAATCACTTTTTTATAATTAGGTAATGCCAACTCTCCTACTTCACTAGGAAGTGCTTTATAAAATTTAATTCCCTAGTATCCTGGGCCACTCTGACCTCGCCAGCATACAATATGCAGGAATAAGGTTTCCTTTGTTTTTAGTATTATACTCACGTGTGTCTTCGTGAGTTGTGTACAGATCTTTATTTCTTTTTATATATAAGAGGCAGTCCAGAACAAACAAAGCAGGAACCGAATCCTCCCTTTATGGCAATCCAGAGAGAACCCAGATGACTCTTCTTTGTAACCAAAGACTTGCTTAGCTGCTGGTGAATGCCCCCATACCAAAACGCCATTAAACAAACAGGAATAAAATATTGCAAAATAAGCAGTTTTAAGTACATCCAAAGATATACTGTTACTAAGGTTTCTAATTAAATATGTGGCTTTGCACAGTTTCTTTGCCAAAATGTCAACATGGCTGCCCCACTACAATTTTTTATCCAAATGAACACCCAGAAAACTCAAGACTGTATTCTTCTGCTCAGTTTCGAGGCTTCTCAGAGTAAACATTACTTTATTCGTTTTTTTCTTGGTTAGGAGATAATTTATTTGAAGCAAACCACTCTTCAGCGCGAGACTGTTCGGCCATAGAACCCTCCAGAAACAGGGCTAGTGAGTCGGCCATGAAAGAAAAGGATTTGTTATCGGCAAAGAGTGTATAATTTACCACAGAATAAGTAAATATAGAGAATAAAGAATATTAACTCTGAAATGTGATTATGACAAACTAAATAAATATAAATAACTCAAAAACCGGTAGTTAAAATAATTACAGAGAACTTTGCAGAGCTGTAACAACATCTTTCTTTTTTTACAATTATTGTCTAAAAAGCGATGGCTTGCTTCAACCCATGATGTGGAAAATATATTACACTTATATCCACTGTCACAAAAATACTTGGTTGGTAAAAAGTACCGCAACTCAAATATATCAAAACCGCTAAAGCTACTTATGTTTATCAAAGGACTCCGCTCAATGGCTTTCGATTACTTTTTTTTAAATTATATATGTTGTAGATCTCGACGTCCTGATAAATTCTTTTGGACACAATGTCCAATCGCTTCTAATTTTAGAGTTATAGAGCCTCAAAGTTGGATATTTGCTAAGTTGAGATATCGAGTATCTCCTATGATTTTCATTTATATTTTGTTTTACTAAAGCTTTTTCGAAACAGAGTTGGGTCGTATTCAGAATACATTTTGCCGGTATTCAAATACATTTGTGTGTTTGGTATTCGGTATTCGACGAATACTTTTTGATTAGATTTCGGGATTCTGTACTCGAATACTTTTGAAGTATTCGACGAATACTTTTGCGAGTATTCGAATACCGGCGTTCCGAGTATTCGAATACCGAAAAGTGTAAGCAGTATTCGAAAACCAAAATTTTCGCGAGTAGAATACTAAAAGGAACAAAAAGTAGGAAAAAATGAGGTAAGGACTTTTTTTGGTCTTCCAAATTTTAGTCATTTTTTCGTTTGTAGTATTCGAATAACTACTCCAGGTATTCGTGAATACCGAGTATTCGAATACTTGTTTTCTTCCAAGTATTCAAATATTCGGTATTTGAATACTTTTTTCCGGAATTCGTATTCGTATTCGAATACCGATTTTCAGTATTCGACCCATCTCTGTTTCGAAACATCTTTTAATGCATAACAATAGACTATAGGCTAGAATCTAGAATAGTTAAATATATGAATATATTTTGTATAGAGTATTTCTTATAGCAGTGGCGTCGCACCATATAAACTTATTATTAAGTTGCCTAAAATGCTCCAACTCTAAAAATAACATTTTTGATGATTAAATGCAAACAAACGGTTGGATATTATTAATTTTTTAAAACTTTATTGTGTAGACTTAGACCAAAGATATAAACACATTTTAGCACCGTCAAAATATACAGGGTCAAACAACAAGCTTTTACTTTTTCTATGCCACTTAAATTAATATTATCTGCTTAAGTAAAAAAGAGATTAGTTGTATTAACCTAATAAGGCGTATCCAGTTTAAAACCAAAGGTATACCTAATTAAAAAAAAACACAAATGAATCGGTCATTTGAGAAACAGCACATGTCAGTTTTAAACCATTTTACAGAAAATGAAAAAAAAATAAAAATCTAAAAGGATAGTTGACAAAATTATATTTAAATAATTAGCATTTAAAACATGCCCTATTCCTGGAAAAATACGATAATATTTGAACCTTAAAGAAAAATAAGTAAAAAAATATGGGTATTTGAAAATACGCGACATGTGATGTTTCTGAAATGAACATGAAAACTCAAGAAATAAGGTTATTTTTATATTGAATAATACATGGAAAAACATTACAATATAAAAAAAACAACACTAATGGTCTTCATTTTAAGTTCTTGTCCAATTTACTCCTATTATCTCTGTATAGTCGTGGTGTTCTTTTGGAATGTATAAAAAAGTGGCTTTATGTCATCAAGTTTTTTTGAATTTATAGGAACCTATCCTTGTGGATAAGCTGGTTAATGAACAGGGGTAGGAAGTTGTAATAAGTTGGAAGTGGCAAGTCTAAATTTAAGGCTCGTAACACCATCTATAAAATTAAACGCCTAAACTACCCAAGGTTCATTTAAAGAATATCTAAAATGCGTAAAGTTTGAAATGTGAAATGTACATTTTTGGGCCCTCTACCAAGAGATTCAATGGACAAAATGTTTTTTTATAGAACTTCGGCCACCAACTTTTAAATTCAGCAATATCTTTAGTTTTTGCAATTTTTACAACATACTACAGCACCTTTATAATTAATATATTCTTCACCTTTTAGTCTAGCATTTTTTACTATTTCACACTTGTATAACTTTCTTTTTTCCTTATTCTGTGCTAAATTTATCGAAGCATTATCACTTTTACTACTTGTAGACGCCATGTTTTACAATAACAAACAACAAAACAAAAAACTGCCTACTTATAATGCTTTGAGAAAGAGCACATGTCACCGGCTTGTGTCGTTACTAAACGGAATCAAATATTAATAGGAGAATTAAATCGTGCAATATTATCAGACAAGTGATGTTTCTGTATGATTAGATGTATTTACCCTTAAATATGGAATTAACAGTATAATATCAAAATGGCCGAAAATATGACCGATTCAAATGCCTAATTTAATGCCAAAATATACAGGAGATAAATTATGAAATTTTTTTAAATACCTCATAACCAGTGGCGCAACTATCCCCTTGTTTTTTTTTTTTTTTTTTTTGGGCGGGGTTCTAATGTCTCAGTTTATTGAATATGTTTGCCGAAAAACACTAATAAGTTTTACATTCTCAATAAGTTTGGGGGCTTCTTGCCGTTTTGGAGGGAAGGGCTAAGCTCCCCTAGCCCCCTTTAATTGCGCCCCTGCTCATAATCCTTACATTCTGGTATAGGGATCACTATAGAAATCTAACCTATTTTTATTTATAAAATCAAAAAATGGACCAATATACAGGGACTTCCGTTTAAAATAGGCTTATAATTTGCATCTAAAGGTTACTTAAAAATAAATATTAATTTTTAAACACTTTTTCTAATAAAAAATTTAAATTAAGGTTCTGGCACAGTTTATATTTTAGCAGTGTAATATTGTTTACAAAGTCCGCGATAAATAGGGTAGTGTATGTTAAACTTTTGTTGTGGTCATGAATTTTTCAAAAATCCCAAATAATTTAAAACCTTACATTTTTGGATAAAGATTGCTAATAAAACCTGCTTTATTATTTATTTATCAATCTGAAAATTAATTATTTGCTGAAGTAAATAATGTAAACTTTGATAGCATAGTAAATAGACACTGCAAAACCAGCATGTTTTCTTCACCCTGTATATGTTGACGGCCACTGCTTTAAGAAAAATCCTATACAAAATCTTTTAATATTTTTTACTTTTCTTTATTATAGCCTGTAATTATATATTAAAAGATGTTTTGGATAAGCATTAGTAAGACAGAAAATAAATTAAAATCATTAGAGGTACTTGAAATCTCAATTTAGCAGATATCCAACTTTGAGGCTCTATAAGTCTAAAACTAGAGGCGATCGGACATTGTGCCCATAAGAACTTTTAATCAGGACGTCGAGATCTACAACATATCAAATTTTTGAAAAATTAACCGAAAGCCACTATCCATAAGGATTGAGCGGGGTCCTTTGGTATTTAGGGTATCGGCATGTGGACTTGAATAGTGATATCCTGATTGTTGCCAGAATTCCCAGTTTTGTGCTGCGCGTATTTTTATTTTCGTTTTTTTTTGTTATAAAATGACCCAATTATTTTTATTGCCTTACATTGAGTGAGGAAAATTTTGTAAATCCTTAAATTTTTAAAAAATCTGTCTTTATAAGTTACTCAAATATGACCCACTACATCTTTAGCAAAAGTAGGCTAGCACCTAAATAGACGAAAATCGCTATTTGATTGTTTTTAGCTATGCCAAATTGAACAGTAATATCTGCACTCTTGCCAGATTTTAAGGAAAATGCTTTCTGCACTACTACTATTGGTACGCCCATTTTATTGCAATCAAAATAAAGAGGGGTTTCTATTAAAATAACAAAAATATTATGTGTATCGCAAAACTTAAAATCACTGTTGCTCAGAAACCTTCAAATACAATATTTTGTATATGCAGGTTAACTGGTTATAAATATAATGATGTAGCAACTAGTAAAACTGCAATTTTAAAAATTTGTTAACTCTTTAAATTTGTCTGTCCAATTTATTGGGATAAAAATAAATGAAGCATTCCATTTAAAAATAAAGAAACTATGTGTAGCACAAAATTTGGAAGTCTGGGAACACCAGATACATAATTTTGTAAATGCAGCTTAACTGATTTAAAAGATATTTGCGAGTTGCAGTACTTTTTACTAATCCAGTAGTTATGTTTTTTTTTACCATTGTGTCATATCTGGTATATTGATGCGCATCCTTTCTTTTGGGTGGTTAATTTTTAGGATTATATTTCGTCTAGAATTTTCTATACAGTATATGTAATCTACACTAGTGGAAAAAATTTAAATTACAAAAAATCTCAAATTTTTTTATGTTTTTCAAATGGCTCTATTTTGCTTAAAAATTATCGTACTGAAATTTTAATAAAAGCATTTTAAAGTTTGAAATTTCTAGTTTTAAGATCTTACGATTGAAAATGTTTTCCCGTAAAGTGTACCACGCAATCTAAATAAAAACCGGAAAGAATTTTTTCGTTTTTTCTTTTTAGTCTACGAACTTGGAATTTTTTTAACTTAACTACTATATGAATCGGATAACTTGTTAATTCAGCTTTAATTTGATTGCTTTTTTGTTAATTTGATACGACCTTCTCACTGAGATATCTAACTTTGAATGAAAAAGGTTTTTTGAGAAACTTAGAAAGATTTTTGAAATCCTGATTAAATTCTCCACGAAAATCGGCTATGGTTTTTTGAAATTAGTTTTTGATTATTTTTGTGGCTTTTGGGGTAATCAGGCGCTAAATTAAAAATATAGAGAAAACCAGTAATGTTAAGTGTGCCTTTTGCAGTTCAATATGCCCACAAAAACCCCACAAAGTTTCGATTCAATCGATCAAGCCAATTTTTGATTTATTCCATCGAATTTTTAATAAAGAATTTAAGGATCACGATTTTGACTTTAAAAGATCATAATCTTTTACACAATGCAACAAAAAGTTTTAAAGTTTTTAAAGTTTTGTATTCATTTTTATTAATAAAAGTGTTTAAATTTAGGGGAAAAATAAAAAAAAGGAAAATAATTAAAAAAAAAAAAATGAAAAGTTTAGGATTTTTAATGACTTCATTTTCTTTTTCAATTTTTAATTTTATTGAATTTTTTCCATAAATTTATAGACTTTTATTGACAAAACTGCAAAAAGAACATTTGTTTAAATTTTGTTAAAGATTCTAAAGTATAAGTTAAAGTATAAATCATTATACTTTAATTCTTTATTAAACATTAGGTCAAATAAAACAATAAAACGGCTCGATGTATTAAATTGTAACTTTGTGGGGTAGTAGGCATATTAAACTGTAAAAGACACACTTAACATTACTCGTTTTCTCGATATTTTCAATTTAGCGCCTAATTATCCCAAAAGCCACAAAAAAGCATTTTTTTCTTGATTTTTAAAAGAACGTAAAACACACAAAAATTAAAAAAACATAGCCCATTGTTTTGGAGAAGTAATTTAGGATTTCAAAACCCTCCTTAATTTCCTTCTGCAATCAGCGGTTGCTGAGATATTGATGGTTAAAGAAAAAAGATCCATTTTCATTCAAAGTTCAATATCTCAGCGAGAAGTGGTCTTATTGAAATTTTATAAAAAGCAAATTAAAGCCAAACAAACAAGTTATCCAATCCATGTAGGGGTCAAGTTGAAATTTTTTTCCATATTCTTAAACCAAAAAAAAACGAAAAAATTTCGAAAAAAAAATCTTTTCAGTATTCATTAGGATTGCGCGGTAAACTTGCTTAAATACTCCTTTATTTTTTCCTACTAGTGAGTAACAACCAATCTTTGCAAATTATTTACTAAAAAAAAAACTATCCATAAAAGATATTTTAATTTGTAATTGGTTAACAAACAGCTGGGTGTTTTTATTTTTATTACTTTCTGAAGAAAGCTCAAAATTTATCGTTATTAACAATATTCACTTCAAATTAACTCTCAGATTGTTGAACACAAGCAGTTAGAGGTTAGATAAAGATGGCCTGCATGTAAACATTCTGGGTAGGATGACTAATCGGGCTCGGTTTGTTGTTGCTTTAGACCGCCTCCTTTCCACACATTGTAGCTCGACGTGTATATGCGTTCACTATACACATAATAAATAAAAAAACTCTACATGAAAACTGATAAAAAGATGCAAACAACTTGGCCCTATCTAGTTTAAATCTAATAAAATAAGATTTTTTTAAAGTTTATTAATAAAAACTTACTTTTCCATTTATAATTTCGTTTACTGACATTAATCCAACTAAATCACATTCTTTCGCCGTACCTTGACAACATCGATTTGCTTCAGGTGGACTAACATCTGTAGTGACATCTTTCCTAAACCAAAACTTCTGTTCTTTACAAGCATCTCTTTTTTGGGCATTTTGCATATTTTCGTCAACCTGAAAAATAGTTTTTATAAAAGGATACTTCTTTTTCTCTAAAGAATATTTATTAGGGTTAGACTTCCTAGTATGTTAAATTTCCGTTTTTTTCCTTTTGTTATGTTATCTTAAAATTTTCCGCCCATATGGTGGATATATTGCAACACTCTTAATATACATTAACTTTGGTATGTGTACTATGAATTTGCTAAAAGCATTTGAGTTGGTAGTTATTGTTCGCTCTTTATGTTAAAAGTCATCAAACTAGCGGTTGTTTAGGTATATCAACTTAAGAGCAATCACAAACTAGTTAGCGACAATTAGATTTTAAAAATATGTCGGGTGACCAGCTGGAAATCAGTCACCTGATTAAATGATAATACCCGATTGGTGGGTACTAGTTTGTGATTTCTCTGCATTATAAAACATTATGTGTGTGCCATTTTACCATTTTAGTGTTATGTATTGTTGACTTTTTTTTTTAAATTGGGTTGTAATAGTTTATTCTTGGTATTTAAATTTTTACTTTTTGGTAAAATGTATGATTAGGCAAATCAGTAATAAATAAATAAAAATATGAAAACAAGCTTGTTGACATCATTGGGTACCAAAAAGGCTGAATCACTTGTTCTATTGTCAAATCTTTTAACTGATCCCAGTGTAGTTTAAAACTACAATTTCATGGCTACTATTAGGGTCAAAGCACACTAGGCGCTCAAGTCTACCGCTCACGGTTCGATCAAATATTTTACAGGCTTTTCAAATATATGAACTTGAATCACATTTAAATAGCATGTTAAATATTTGACCGATCCATAAGCGTACCGAGACGTAAGCACCTAGAGTGATTTGACCATTAATGTTTACTGGTAATTAATACTTTAGTAATTTATATATTTCTGTTAATAAGTTATAATCACATTTTAAAGCACTTTTCCTCTATTGGACAGGGTTTTCATTTATATTTTGCTCCCACTTTTAACTATTCTATAGCTATTATGGTCTTTTTTTATTGGGTACACGCAAAAATCTATCAGGAACTAATGGGACCGCTTCGGTCCTGGTCCCAGGGTATACGAGCTGACCCTATTTGGCCCTATTGACCACTATGAACTGGCCGGTCGCCCGAAAAAAAATAAAGAAAAACCCCCAAAAAATTCCAATTAAAAAACGACGTTTCGGTGGCAAGTTAAAATTAGGTTAAAAAATATAAATAAAAAATTAACAAATATTTAAATTAAAAATTAAGTTTATTGTTTAACTTAATTTTAGCTTGACAACTGTGGCAGACTTGCCACCAAAACGAATTTTTTGGGTTTTTATTTCGTTTCAGGCGACGGCCAGTTCATAGGTCAATAGAGTTGAACAGGGTCAGCTCGTATACCCCGGGACCAGGACTAAAGCGGTCCCATTCTTTCCTGATAATTTTGGGGTGTACCCAATAAAAAGACCATTGAATAAATGAATGCGTCTAACCAGAGTTGGATCGTATTCGAATACTCTATATTCTGAAGAGTATTCAGAATACATTTTGTCGGTATTCAAATACATTTGTGTGCTTGGGATTCGGTATTCGGTAGAATACTTTTTTGGTTAGTATTCGGGATTCTGTATTCGAATACTTTTGAAGTATTCGACGAATACTTTTTTGAGTATTCGAATATCGGCGTTCAGAGTATTAGAATACCGGAATGTGTAAGCAGTATTTGAATACCAAAATTGTAATGAGTAGTAAAAAGGATGAAAAAGCAGGGAAAAATGAGGTGACGGCCATCTTTTTTTTTTGCTCCTAAAATTTTTTAATCCTCGGTTTTGTTTTTTTTTTGTTTGTAGTATTCGAATCTATTTTTCCAGTATTCGAATACCGATGCCCAGTGTTCAGGAATACCGGGTATTCGAATACTTTTTTCTTCCAAGTATTCAAATATTCGGTATTCGAATACTTTTTTCCGGTATTCGTATACCGATTTTCAGTATTCGACCCAACTCTGCGCCTAACCAATATAGAGCATATCTTCAATATACTTTAGCTATACTAACTATAGAAAAAACGTCCTAAATAAAAGTTTCATACTTTTTCATCTAATATCTTTTGAGAATAAAAAGAAAGAGGTTAACTTTTCTTAAATGGAGCACCTTTATATTATGTCACCATTAAAAAGGTCTTTTAAAGAGCTAAAACAACCACATTTTATATATCTATTTCTTCGAAATATGACCACTTAATTCTGAAAAATAGTACCTAGATATAGTTTTCATTATATATACAGTACGGGCCAAATTAAGAGAATGCCGTAGCACGTTAAATTGAGCTAAAACGCGATTCGCTGCCGTTTTTAAAATAATTGTTTGGGAAAAAAGTTGTATGAAGAAAAGTTTCTTAAAATGATCCAAAGATTATCGGAAAGGTGGTTATTTTTACGGTTTTGTAATTTTGGAAAATTTCATGTGTTGATTATTAACATTACCAAAAATCAATTTACTTTCCGGTAATCTTTAGGTCATTTTAAGAAACTTTTTATATACAACTTTTTCCGAAACAAAAATTTAAAAAACGGCAGCGAACCGCGTTTTAGCTCAATTTAATGTGCTACGGCATCCTCTTAAACTTGCACACTTTTTAACTAATAATAACTTTTTATCTGTTGCGCCCATCTTTTTATTTTTAAGGGGCTAATAGGTAGATATGTTTTCTCTAGGTTTGCCATTGTTTGGTCAAATAGATTTAAACTGGACCGGACTTACGGGACTTTTTCCAAAATGACGCATTTAACTTTGTTGCAAAGAAAAAATAATTTTATCTACAATTAGGCTAATACGTTTATTTTAAATTAATTTACTGTTAAGTTTAGTCAGTATTCAACCCAGTAACCATGTAGCCTTACATTTTTGATTTTCAAAGGCGCTAAAAAAAAGTTCTTTTTAAAATTGAGAGAAATTCATGCTTTCTGGGGACCATTATTTATCAAAAATAAATACATTTCCTAAATCCTCAAATTCTTAACAGATTCGCTTTTACTAAATCATTTCCCATAGCTTGTTTAGAAAAAAATAAAGGTATTAGCTTAATTGTAGCTAAAACAGATTTCATTTCAACGTGGTTAAATACAGCATTTTGGAAAAAGTCCCGTAAGTTCAGTTCTGTGTAAATCTGTTTGACCAAAATTGGCAAACCTAAAGAGAATACATCTACCCATTAGCCCTTTAAAAATAAAAAAGATAGGCGCAACAGATAAAAAGTTATTATTAGTTAAAAAGTGTGTTCAAGTTTAATTTGGCCCACCTTGTATATTTACCTACACTAAGGTGGAACTGTGTAATGGAAATTATATCTAGATTTAAATGGCCACATTTCCGAAACTATTAAAGACAGATATATCAAATGTGGAATTTTGAGTAAAGCTTTTTAAAAGACCTTTTAATAGTGGCATAATATACAGTCCTATTAAAAAAGTTGACCTGTTCTTTTTTTTTTTTTTTTTTTTCTGATGTTCATTTTTTGGGTTTTTATGCTCAAAAGATAATAAATGAAATAGTATAAAATTTTAATACAGGACGATTTTTTCTATTTTTCTTGGCTATAGTTAAAAGAAGATGGCAAAATATAAATAAAAACCCTGTACACATGGTCCTTACAATAAAGCACACACTAATAGTAATTTAATATTTGAGCCAATATAACTCACCTTGCTAATTGGTATAAGAAAGTTTAACTGATAAGACAAAATAACCCGCGTTAACAGCACAACAAAACAAACAAGTGCTGCATTTTCAAAATCAGTAACCTGTACTTCACATGGTCTAAATTCAACCCTCCATCCAATGGTCGAATGTGGTGGCGGGGTTTAAACCTCATTGTCTGCCAGTTGGTAGATTGTATATTCTAAAAATAAGATTAAATCATTAGAGAAAAAAAAACATAATGTATTATTAAATTGTTAAACGGTTAGGTAATTTCAAAAACTGTATTAGGTTAAATTGTTATATTTTTTCATAAAGATACATATCTGGAGTTCTGATGATTAATAACATAATATGTTAGTTCTAAAAGTGAAAGTGTTGAATAAATTATGTTGTATTTCTATATCTAAAACATACAGGGTGTTGTAAAATTCACTTCAAATATTTTAACGGCCTAATTTTGTTTTGAGGTCAAAATAAGTTACCACCTCCAAGTTACAGTCATCGTAAGCACAAAAAATTTATAATGTTAACCTAAAACATTTAGCACGAGTTGTGGACTGGCTTTTTTCTATTTTTATTGCACTCATTCAATAAATCATAACAAATATGATACTAACTGCAACAATAGCAAGCAAAAATTAGACAAAAAAATGTCATAGTGCCTCAAAAGTGTTCAAAAAGTATCCAATAGGGGCGGTTAACCTGATTCCCCATTGGGTATATTTACAAATGAAACAAAAACATGGGTACAAAGTATCTTAATCCCTTTAAAGAAACATCCTGCTTTTCTGTGTTATCCACGACTCACGACTCTCTCCCCAGACCGGTTTCGCCTGCCCTGTAATGAGTCGTGGTGACAGTGTTGCTAGGTGACTCAAACCTTTTTGCCGTAGGTGGAACCAAAAAAATATGGTAGATAAGTCAAAGTCGAATATTCTTTATTCTTATAAGAAAAAAAACGGGTTAACAAAGATTATCAAAATTTGTATTACATATACCAAGACATATACCATTGTATATCATGGAAATGCTGAATTTGTTGCATTTTTTGGTGGTCTGTTTATGCCTTTTTTAATAGTATCTATGTTTTGGTGTAGTAAATACATTTGATAATAAGTTTATAATTTTTATTAGAAAAAAAACCAAATAAGCTTTAAAAACTAAACGGAAATTAACTAACAAAACTAACCCTTCACAAAAAAAAAAAAAAAAAAATGTAGGAGAAAAACGATACGGAATTGCAAAAAAAAAACAAATACTGTATCTTGTTATCCGAGCCCTGCTTGTAAATATTTTTATTCACTAGTTTTAGCACATCACCTTAAAATTATTTTTAAGTTTGTTGGTTCAGTGTCACTTTTTAAACAACCATTAAAAACCAAATTTCAAATACATTATCAGCAATCAAGCATTTATTATGTTTTAAGTCAGATCCCATATTATAAAATGCGGTATATAAGCGGTAGGCTATGGTAGATCTACCGTAAAAACTGGAGATCTGGTGTCTCCTTATTGGACAAGATTCGTTGTCTAGCGGTAGGACATTAATCCTGCAGTTGATTCCCTACTAAAATCGAATCATTCAGTGAGCACCAGGATGTTTCTTTTAACTGTCTTTAAGAGGATGCCGTAGAACGTTAAATTGAGCTAAATTTGTTCTTGGAAAAAAGTTGTATATAAAAAGTTTCTTAAAATGATCCAAAGATTATCGGAAAGTTAACTGATTTTTGTTGTGTGATGTTAATAATTAACACATAAAAGTTTCCAAAATTACAAAACCGTAAAAATAATCAACTTTCCACGATTATAATATTTGGATCATTTTAAGAAACTTTCTATATACAACTTTTTTCCCAGACAAATATTTAAAAAACGGCAGCGAATCGCGTTTAAGCTCAATTTAACGTGCTACGACATCCTCTTAAAGGGAGTAAAATAATTTGTTGAATCCACCTAGACAGTAGGGAATTTTTTCCATTGTGCTTTATAAAAAACATAAGATATTTTGTGCAATGTCTACTGCTAATATTCATTTACCTTGGTAATATTTTTTTTGTGTGGGGTGGGGGTGCAAGTTATGAGGCCTAAAAATAGTCTTATTTTGACATTTTATCTTTAAAAATTTTTTACTAAATTTTAAAACACACACATACCTCAAAATGATCTGTATCTTCCTCATCATTCTGATTAATTTTCTCAGAAAATAAGGATACTGTATCCCTAATAAATAAATGGGCAATATGTTGTGCCAATAAGTGATCAATTCCATTATCCCTAAGTTTTCTGTAGTCCTCTTCGTTGTATAAAATCGGTATGTCATTATATTTCTCGCCTTGTGGTGACAGATATGAGTCAATAGAATCATACCGTGATTTTTGATAACAAACTTGTTTTCTTTAAGGGGTTTTAAACCTCGTTCTTCTTCGGTACGACAATCAACTGATCCAGAAATAACGTTCCATCGACAGTCTACGTCCGTTAAAAAGCCCCTATGTACTGGAGATGCAGCCGTAAATGCCAACTATGACGGAAATAATATATAATAGGAATAACATAAGACGTAGATAGTGGAAATAAAAATAATCTGGTGGATGGTATACAAATTCATTTGTTGTAAGAAAAATAATAACATAAAACAATAAATTTAATTTATTTCAAAGCCACAATAAATTACACCGACTGTCCCAAAAATAGGGAAGCGGCTAAATATCTTGAAACTAAAGACCGCAACAAACGCTTTAAATAAAAAAAAAGTTGCCTTTAACCTTGAAAGTGATTAATTTAAGGCCTAAATGTCTTTTTAAATGATTTTTTTTAACTGCAGAAATAGAAAATTGAAAATTTCTACATACAGTGTATTTTTTTAATGTCCCCCCACCTTTTATTTTTTGAACGGACCAATTTAAAAAAGTAAAATTTTGGAATAATAAATTGATGCATAAATACTATATATTAAAGGGAAAATGACAGATGAAAATATCAAGATGGTGGCTGGGTGCCATCTTGGGAAAAATAAAAGGGGCTTGTGGCACATCATTTTGAAGCTCCTGACAAGTAATTTATAACCCTAGAATATAAAGTCAATAACTTTACCTAACACAGAAGGGCGGTACTTTAAAAATTACCTAAATACCTGGTTTGGATGGCCATATTTCCAAAACTAATAAAGTTACATGTAATAATTGCGGTATTTCCTTTAAGCTTTTTAAAGATCTTTGAAA
The DNA here is from genome assembly GCA_014170235.1 of Listronotus bonariensis. NCBI lineage: Eukaryota > Metazoa > Arthropoda > Insecta > Coleoptera > Curculionidae > Listronotus > Listronotus bonariensis. Next base: position 4,180 of record JACEGR010004743.1, on the reverse strand, counting down.
TGGTAATATAATATACAGGGAGCTTTATTTAAAAAATATATACTTTTTTCTTCTCTGTATATTATTACAGCTATCACCATTAAAAATATCTTTTAAAGAGCTTTAAGAACACACCCCATTAGGTACAACTAACTTTATTAGTTTCGGAAACATGGTCATCAAAATCAAGTATTTAGGTAATTTTTAAAGTACCGTCATTTTGTATTGGGTAAAGATATTGACTTTATATTCTAGGGTTATAAAGTACTTGTCAAAAACTTTAAAATAATGTGCCACAAGACCCCCTTTCCATTTAACTTTTTTCCAAGATGGTGCCGAGCCGCCTTCTTGAAAGTTTCATTTGTTAATTTCACTTTAAAATGATATAATCAATTCCACATCCCATTTTTTAATTGGATCCGTTCAAAAAATAAAAGGGGGGCATTAAAGAAATGCACTGTATAACTATAGGGGTGTTCATTTGCGTTGCTAGATCTGCTCGAAGTCGATTCCAGCAACATATCGTCGTTGGTTTGCGTCAAGCCGAAAGTTTTGTGCTGTTCGTTTGATTCCAGCAGACTGCTTTTATAGCAAAAAAGCAACTAGAACTGCTCGGACAAATTTGATCGAGCAAATCCAGTAACTAGATTTGAACGTCGTAAATGTCAAATAATCAGCGGTTTAAGGGGCCGAGGAACATAACCTTTAAATTGGTTTTGTGTTTATTTTTTACTTTTATTTTTAAAAAGTCTTGTCCTAAAAAAATGAGCCAAAGCAAAAGTATTTTAAAAGGCGACGTATTCGATGTAGAGACAATGCCTATCATATCAGAACTTCTAGTAAGTCCTTAAAATTCTTGTATTGAACTGGGTATTTTATTACAAAAAAGTTTATTTTATTATTTTTCTTTAATCTCTTTAAATTTTAAGACAACATCATTTATAAAATACCAGTTTTCCTTCAAATACAGCAAGAAGCAAAAAGCAAATCAGTTTATTTTTGTTAGGTTAGGTTAGGTAAACTTATTTTTACAACGAGCCGGTCACGGCAGACCTAGCTCCTGCTCTAGCGCCCTCACTCTTTGACATGACAAATTAAAAGTCATGTGGCATATCGTATTTAACCAATTTAACGTATGTTTATTTTACTTTAAAAAATTTAAAATATTATTATGCAAATGCTATTTCAAATTCGCAGAGAAATTAATTTCCTGAAAGTTGAGGAATACTTGGTTAGTAACTGCAGATTGCAGAGGAACTATATCCATATAGTTCTGGAAAATGGAAGCAACAAATGAATTCCCGAGTAAAATAGTTTGTGGCATATGTGATAAATTTTTTAGCAAATTATCTAATTTAAATAGACATGTTAGACACATACACGGTGTGGAACCTACAGCTAGCAAGAAAAAATATTCATTAGTGTGCCCTCATTGCTATTCTCTATTTTGTAGTTACTTAAAACTACGTGAGCATCTGTCTGGCTTTCATAGGTTAGAAATACATAAAGAAGAAAAACAGTTTACGGTTCTTGAAGGTTTGTATCTTTCTCATATCTGTTATTTCTTTGAATACCTTTAGGCATGTATGTATCCTTACAAATAATTAATTCAAAAGTATAATATTTCTCGATAGTGACATTATTATTATATTATCTCATTAAAATAATATATCAGTACTATAACACAAAAATTTTAGGTTTTCAAAGATGGAAAGAGTTCAAAGAAAAAGAGATGATGAGATTACCAAAATCCCAAGGTTCTAAAATGTTAGTGGCGACCTGTCCATCAACTTTGGAGTTAATATGTGAAGGAAGCACCTTCAGAGCAATATTGTTTTTGCCACATGTTGGACATAAATGCAGTTTAACACACATTAACCTGACTAAAACAGAGAGAAAAGAAATAGCAGGTAATTTACAGTTTTTGCCTTTTCGATAACCATGGACTTGTTTATGCTGTTTATTATCTTTATTTATTCTATTAATATATCTTTTTTTCTAATTTTTAGGTAAAATTGCAGAAGGTGTTACATTTGAAAAAATTCTGGATGATGTTCGTGATGGGTTAGATTCGTCTAAATTATTAGGGAGACTTCAGATTTTAGACAGACAAGATCTTAGAAATATAACAAGAGATTTTTCACTTAAGCAGCACGTTCAGTTACATACAAATGATGTAATAAGTGTCAGTCTCTGGATTAAACGTTTAAAAACCGTAGAAAATGAGCTACCAATACTGATTTATAAAGCTCAAAGTGAAAATCAATATGGTGATATATATGAGCAAAATGATTTCGTACTTATATTCATGACCCAATTCCAAAAAAAGCAACTTCTAACTTTTGGCTCAGATAAAATATGTATAGACTCGACTCATGGGACAACGATTTATGACTTTTTATTAACCACAGTAATGATAGTTGATGAATTTGGGGAGGGTGTGCCCACAGCATTTTTACTATCAAATAAGGTTGACACCAGTGTTTTAAAGCATTTTTTGAATTGATTAAATTATGTACTGGAGATATTAAATGCAACGTATTTATGTCAGATGATGCTCCAGAATTCTATAATGCATGGACATCTTGTATGAGTAAACCCAATAACCACCTTCTTTGTGCGTGGCACGTGGACAGAAACTGGCGCAAAAATTTATGTAAAATTAAAGGAGACCCAGAGACAAAAGCAAAAGTCTATAAGAGTTTGCGTGTTTTATTACAAATTAAAGATCGAGATGAATTTCAAGAGATGCAAGATTTCCTTTTAACAGAATTAATGTGTTGTGAAAACACTCATGAATTTGGAGAGTATTTTCAAAAATATTATGCAGGCCGAAGTAATCTTTGGGCATATTGTTTCAGACAAGGTCTTGGAATCAATACAAACATGTATCTTGAATCAATGCACAAAATTTTAAAATATATTTATTTCTTGCATGATATAATGGTAAAAAAACTTAGGAGAAATATAAAAGGAAATAATTCCTACAGAATGCAGTTGATAAAAAAATCACATATTACAAGCCAATATATTAAAGCTACTGATATTTCTATTATAGATGAAAAGACATGGAATGTTATGTCTAAAAATAATGAAAAATATGTTGTCCAAAAAATGATGAAGAATGTTTTAAAAAAAACAAGAACTGTTATCTTTTTTGTCAAAACTGCCAAATTTGTGTTCATGAATTTACCTATAGTTGTCCTGACTTTTTTATTAAAAGTAATTTTTGCAAACATATACATGCGGTTAGTAGAAACTTTTCTAAGGAAGTTATTAAAGTCTGTGATGCACAGAAACAAGAAGCTTCATGCAAGGATCTCGTTGTGGACCTAGCTAACCAGAACATTATTTATCAATCAAAAGATGACAATCAAGATCTAAAGAGGAAATTGGATGTCTTGTATGAATTATTGTCTTCAAAAAGTTTGACTGCGGAAACAAAGCTGCAAGTTGAAAAATCAATAAATAGAATTATAAGTACTATTACGAATGCAAATTGTTTAACATTAGAAAGTACCTCAAATGTTAATGAGCCGGTTACTAAAAATATTGAAAGACAAATAAGATTTCATAGTACAAAAAAGAAAAGAACAGTTAACCATGACAGTTCACTTTGTAAGCCAAGTGCCACTGATATTCAAGAATTTTTTGCAGATTGCAACAGAAAAGTTAGTGATCATACATATGTGAAAGGACTTGGTATTTTTAACAATAATTAATATGGAGTGGAAAAAATGTTTTAATTTTCACATACACATAAAATTATTTTAATTTTTTCTAGCTAATATTTAAAACACCGAGACTTACATATTTTAAGTTTGTATTTATCTTAACAAAATAAAAATTATTGTCTGTTTTGCATTCCTTTTGTATATTTTTTATTCCATACAACGAGAAAGCTATACAGGGTGTCCAGAAACTCAAGTGACAAACTTTAAGGGGTGATTCTCCAATGAAAAATAAGAAAAAAACTTAGTTTTTGAACTACAAGATGTCTAAAAATGTCTAAATTGGTATAAAAGTTATTACCTATTAAAAAAAAAACAATAATTCCTTAAAAATTTAGCACCCAGTAGTTCAAAAACTAAGACGTTTAGGACATAAATTTGTCTAAAAAGACAAGAATACAAACTTTCCGCCCCGCAATGACCTTGAACGTAGTTGTCATGTCTCAATGACTGGAGGCGCGAAGAGTAGG
>JACEGR010004742.1:0-82939 GCA_014170235.1 Listronotus bonariensis | reverse complement strand
TACAGGGTGTCCCATTTTGGTTGTCCCTTATGGGAAACTTGGAAACCATAAGAGATATTAAAAATCTGATACCCCATCCTCGAGCTCTTTTGGAGAAAACATTTATGGTAAAAACAGATCATCGCTATCGCGAAGCGTTTCAGAGATACAGGGTGATTCTCGATTTTTTCACTTTTTGAAAAGGCCCTGTAGCTTTGTTGTTATTACAGATACGAGAAAACTAATTGCACATTATAAAGACACTTTTTTCCGTAGAATCCAGTGGCGTAGCCAAAAAATTTTTTGAGCTGTCATTTTTGACATATGACCCAAACATGTTTTTTTTTAGTAGGGACACCCTATAAATGATTAGGTAATTAAATTGCTTGTTTTTTTCTGATTAAAATAATATATCATAGTAGGTGGTTTAATAAATTTTTTACGTCAAATATTGGAAAAATTATGATTTTAAAGACGCATTTTTTTATTTTAAAATTTAAAAATTTCCTACCACTTTATTTATAAATATATAAGTATGAAATTTTGGTAAATAATATATATGATGTAGAAGATTATTAATACGCATAATAAAATGATACACGGTGTCTCAAAAAATTAAAATAATTTTTTTTATTTTAAAATTTAAAAATTTCCTACAATTTTATTTATGAAAATAAAGGGATGAAATTTTGGTATTTGATAAATGTGATGGTGAGAAATATTATTAAACATAAAAAAATGATACAGGGTGTCTCAAAAAATTAAAATGATTTTTTTTTATTTTTAACTTTAAAAATTTCCTACAATTTTATTTATGAATATATAAGGATGAAATTATGGTGGATAATATATATGATAAGAAAGAATATTATTATTATATATATAAATGATACAGTGTGTCTCAAAAAATTAAAAATAATTATTTTTATATTTAAATTTAAAAATTCATAGCGTCCTTATTTATGAATTTGAAGCAAAAAAATTTTGGTACTGTATTAGTATGATAATGTTGTATAAAAAAATAAAAATCAAAGTTATACAGGGTGTGTCAAAAATTTTTCGATTTTTTTTTGGACTTAAAATTTTTCTTTTTTGTTTTTTTTGCTCTATTGGTAAAGTTGACATGGAGAATTCATAAAAAATAAAAATAAATAAAAATATCAAAAATTAAAAAAACTTGATAAATTTTTAAGTTTAATTAATATAACTTGTTTATTATTGTTGTTGTAAACTAATTTTTTGTTTTTTTCTACGGAAATGTCTCCTGAGCTAAGGGATGACAGATTCCTTTTAAAACAAAAATATAAAACAATTTATAAAACAGATAGAAGCCGCAATGCGTCTTTAAAATCATAATTTTTCCAATATTTGACGTAAAAAATTTATTAAACCACCTACTATGATATATTATTTTAATCAGAAAAAAACAAGCAATTTAATTACCTAATCATTTATAGGGTGTCCCTACTAAAAAAAAACATGTTTGGGTCATATGTCAAAAATGACAGCTCAAAATTTTTTTGGCTACGCCACTGGATTCTACGGAAAAAAGTGTCTATATAATGTGCAATTAGTTTTCTCGTATCTGTAATAACAACAAAGCTACAGGGCCTTTTCAAAAAGTAAAAAATCGAGAATCACCCTGTATCTCTGAAACGCTTCGTGATAGCGATGATCTGTTTTTACCATAAATATTTTCTCCAAAAAGAGCTCGAGGATGGGGTATCGGATTTTTAATATCTCTTATGGTTTCCAAGTTTCCCATAAGGGACAACCAAAATGGGACACCCTGTACATAAAACTAACCAAAACACAAAGGTCTTTCTTTTATTACTTTAAAAGTCTAACTTTAAAAATCCCTGTACATAACGCTTTTTTGTAATTACTGGTTTTACTACCGTACATTTTTTGGCCAGCAATACATCAACCTCCTGTATATAAGACATACAAAACACTGTAACATTCTTGTTTTTTTACACCTATTTTTGAAAAACCTTGTACATAAAAAAATGTGCTTTTATCTAAAAGTTTCTATTATACCATGTATATTGTAGTTCTCGTAACAGGTTTTTAAAACACTCAGTATAAAAATTATGGGAAACATTTTTTTTTACTTTTTTGACGCACTGTGCAAATTGTATTAATAAAAAGCTAAAAGCCCAATCGTATGTATAATATAAATGTTTTTAACCCTATATGTTTTGACCAGATATACATAAACACCCTGTACGTAAAACTTTCCAAAGAACCAAAGAGTCCATCTTTTTACTATAAAAGTCAAATTTTAAAAACCCCTGTACATAATGGCTTTTTTGTTACTACTGGTTTTTACTACCCTACAAATTTTGGCCAGAAATACATTAACATCCTGTATATAAGACGCACAAGATAATATATTATTCTAGCGTAAAAAAAAACCTGTCCATAACTTATTTTTTTGTTATTACTGGTTTTTACAATTCTACATATTTTGGCCAGAAATACATAAACATCCTGTATATAAGACGCACAAAACACTATAACATTCTTGGTTTCTTTTAATACTTATTTTTAAAAAACCTTGTACGTATTAAAAATGTTCTTTTATCTATAGGTTTTGGCTATACCCTGTATGGTAACAGATTTATGAAACACTCAGTATAAAATATGGGTAAAATTAATTTTTTAAACTTTTTAGACGCACTGTACAAAATGTATTGATAAAAAAGCCAAAAAAGCAAAATCATACTATGTATAATACAAAACATTTTAACCCTATATGTTTTGACCAGATTTACATAAACACTCTGTACATAAAACTTACCCAGACACTAGAGTCTCCTTTTTTACTTAAAATTCAAAATTTAAAATCACCCTGTACACAACGGATTTTTTATCATAATTGGTTTTTACTAATTTGGCCAGGATTTATAGGACATCCTGTATATATCTTCTTTATTTTATTTCAGTTATGTAATTTTTAAAAATCCTGTCTCAAATATTACTAATAATTAGTGTAATTCTTTCCTTATTATACTAACACTCCGTATAACGTATAAACAAACCTAATTTATATGCATACCTAATACTAAAACCTCCTCTATTACTTTATGTATTAACATCCTGAACTTACATACAGTAAAAAATACCGTCCCTCGTATACTTCCCTTGTAGCTTTATTTAACGAGATTTTGTATTAAAATCGGGCATAGTTTTGAATAAAATGCTTCATATAGGTCGTGAAAAATTCCAAATTTTCCGATCCAAGTATAATTTTCCACCGACAAACTGTATTTTTTTTTTAATTACGAAAAAATAGGTCAATCTTGAAGATACTTAAAGTCAACTGACAGTTCATATCGTTTAAACCAACCTCGTAAATATCCGACTCCCTTGTGACCAACAAAATCGAATCGAACAGCCGAGCCGCCTTGACGAATTTAAGCAACAAATTTTTCGCGATTTTTGGGCAAAATTTGGTCTTTTTTTTAATTTAATTTTTTACCAATTTCCAGTTATCGTAGAGAAAAGCGGTAAATAGGTTTTCGACAGGCAATTAAATAATCTAACGAATGGCGCAAAGGTTTTTTAAAAATTTTAAATGATAAAGCGACAATTTTAGGTCAAAATCGGCACTTTTTAGTAAAATTCAAAAATTCATATCTTTAAAACAATTTAAACTAGCGACTTAAAATTTTAATATGTTGTAGAGCAAATAGTGAACATTATGTTAGAATGATTTCAAAATTTTAGCTTTAGTACTTTTTTCAGAAAAAAATAAAATGTAAAAGATGTCCCATTTTTTAACAAAAAAATGAAAAATTTAAAGCTTAATAAAACACGCTGTATAAATGATACGATTATGCTAAATATCTTGCTTTATAGAACTTTTCGTCTAAAATCCAATGACATTTACGTTTTTTTAATTCAAGGTCAAATTTTTGAGAAAAAAATAAAAACATGCAAAAATTTTAAAATTTTTGTCAATTTTTTTCATTTAAAAATTTCTCAGAGAAAATAAAACATTTTAAACAGAAGACCATTTAGGCGTTTTGAGTCTAAAAGAGGCCCTTTCATGTCCCACTAACCCCATAACGATTGATGAAACCGTTTTCAAGTTATTAAGCGTTAAAGTCGGTCAATTTTTTCTTACAAAAACGTAAATAACTCCTTTTCTATTTATCCGATTGAACCCAAAAACAATAGGGTTCTGAACGGGACCATTTCTGACCTGTGTGCAAAATTTCGTTTCGATAAAATAAAACCCTGGACAGATAATTGATTACGCTCACCTCGATTTTTGAAAAGTCACATTTTTTGCCAAACCCTGTACTTAACGTTCTTCAATTGTTTTGAAATTTTTTTACAGTTACCCCATTAAGTGGCCAATTTTTCCTGAAAATTTCAACTTTCTATCTTTTCCCGTTTTTAAATTATGATTTTTTTTTCAAAAAATGTTAATTTAGTATAGGGATGATATACATACGGCTTTTGGCTGCATGTAACAAGGTGACAATTATAGTTTGTACAAAAAAGTAATCATTTTCTTAGGGAAGTTATTAATTAAAGCCTTATAATATTTATGTATCGCATATTATTATTACGACTAAAATAAACGTCAATTTGAAAAACTATTTTTATTTAATTGGGTGCATAAATATGAACATTTAGGGAAGCAAGGTTTTTACGCGTTACTATTTATTAAAGCAAATTCTTTAAAACTAACAATTTTATTAATAATATAAATGAGGAACATAACTCAGAGAGGGATAATTTGTTCTCTTTGCTAATACTAGTTTTTTTTTTTGGATAAATCTGTGGAATATCTGGCCTTGATTTTTTTAAAATTGTGAGTGGAAAAACTTTTTCTCAGGCAAGTGCTTGTCTATTTGGAAAATAATGGTTAAACACGAAAATACCAATTTACCAAATGTTTTTATTCCTATCTTTCATATTAGTTACCTAAACTAGGCGATTTTATTTTTCTCATATCATCTAGGGCTAATAGGTTAATTTGCTTCCAATCATGGCCACCCAGATACAATATTAAAAATAGCTCTAAAAAAATAAAGTAGGCCTAGAAACTTTTTGAAATGTTTTATTCCAAGTAAGAATTGTTTCAGGAATCCAGAAATGAGAAAATATATAGGGTGTTTTATTTAAAAATTCAAAATTAGAATTATTTCCAGTTAAATCGGAAGTGCCTGGAAAGTGATAAATATGCGAAAACTCTCCTCTTCCTAGACTATTTACCTACACCCAGTCTCATTTTGATATGTCTAATACTATAGAAGCTTGTCTAATAAATTTGTTGACACCCGGTATAATAAGTTAATACCAGCATTATACATTTAACAGGGTCAGCGTGGACTAATAACACCGGCACATACCACAAAAAAATAGTTTGATGTGCGCCGGACGCGACCTATCTACGGGTATGATTTTCAAACCTCTCAATCCGAATTTCAAGTCAGTTTAGGCCGTACGGGTCACAATTTTGAGTAAATTGCTAAAAACCGTAAGAAATGGATGATAATTTTTGCTATTTTTTACGGTTTTTTGCAATTTACTTAAAATTGGAAGGTGTACGTCCTAAACTAATTTAAAATTTGGATTTATCGGGTCAAAAAACATGCCCTTTGACATGTCGCGTCCAATTATTTGTTTATATACAGGGTGTCCGGGAAAATGTGGAAATCTCTCGCACACGTATGGAATAGATGAAAATAACACGACAAGTTCCAATAAAATTTTTCTGTTTAAGCCCCCTGCGGAGATATGATCCCCTAAAGGGGGCAGCTAGAAATCGATTTTTCGTGAATAACTTTTAAAGCGCTCTGTATACCTAATTTGATAATATTGTAGTACGATACATACTAGTAAAGACCTCTTAAAATAGTGCCCTTGAAACCTATGTCGCTTCTTTAGTTTGCCAGGGACGGACTAGTTTTCGCACATTATTGATAATATTTATTGTTCCATACGTGTGCGAGAGATTTCCCACATTTTCCCGGACATCCTGTGTATATATATATATATATATATATATATATATATATATATATATGTAATTTAAAAAATTTCTATTTAAAAAAGAAAAAAATTACCGTCTGTCATAAAGGCCACAATTTACTAAAAACAATTTCTCCAGATTAAAAAGCAAAATCGATAAAAACAAAAAAGCCACATTATATATGAAATTCCCTGCAATGACTGCAATGGTGTATACATAGGACAAACTAGCCAGTATTTGAAAAATAGATTAAACAGCCACAAATACGACAAACACAATAAAACAGCTCTTACAAATCATTCTATAGAGAAAAAACATACTTTTAATTTCGACAATACAAAAATTCTCAAAACAGAAACAAATACAAAAAAAAGAGAGTTTTTGGAGATGGTATATATACAAAGAAACAAAAATGCAGTTAACACTAGGGCAGATACTAAGAATTTGAGTAGGCAGTATCAACAGCTAATTAATAATTAATTTAAAGACACCCAAAACGTAGAACAAACCAATTTTAGATTTACTTTTTACTACCTCTCCAAGAGGGCCACACTTACAAAGTAAAATAATAATAATCATAATAAAAATTTCTACATGTATTTTGGTTTTGCGAGCAAAGAAATCTTTCAATACCCATCAATATAAGAATTACAGTTACCTGTAATAATATTAAACCAAAATAGTTAAATCTCTTCCTTAAAAAATAGATGGCACCAGTAATATCAAACAAAATTTAAAAAATGCCTATGGATTCATAATATATAAAAAAAAATTATCAAAATAAAAAGAAAACCGTTGTGGTTGTTTTAGTTATTAGTTGTTTTAATTTTGTGGATGTTCTTGTACATATATGTGAAGTGGTATATGTTAAATGTTGCGACCGCAGGTTGTAAATGTTTTTTTGTTTAAATGGAAGCCCCTCATTTAAGGTAAACTCATCATAATTTATTAAATATAAAAAAAAAACAAAAAGTTTGTATTTTAGATATTAGTTGTTTGTCAAAATGTACCTGATGAAGGCCCACCCAGGCCGAAACGTCGTAACGACAAAATTACAAAATAATTTTTTTTCTCTTAACCTATTTACTTCTGACCATATCCCCAAGAAAACAAAATTTCCTCTTTGAAAGGAAATAAATTTAAAAACATAAAGGAAAGGTCAAAGAAACGCAAAAATTAAACATATATATATATATATATATATATATATATATATATATATATATATATATATATATATATATATATATATGGGCCGGTACACCGGTACACAAAAAAAAGTTTTTATACAGCGGATGCGAAATATCTACAGACATGTTTAATGACCCGCTGAATTTGAATTTTAAACCAGTTTAGGCCGTACACCCTTAAATAAATTGCAAAAACGGTAGGAACTAGAGAAAATTTGCACCATTTTTTACGTTTTTTGCAATTTACTCAAAATTGGGACCCGTACGGCCTAAACTGACTTGAAATTCGTTTTCAGAGGGTCGAAAAACATATCCGTAGATAAGTCGCGTCCAGTGCACATCAAACTTTTTCTTTTGTGTGCCGATGAAGCTATTGTAAGATGGTATCAAGTATTTCTGATTAGCTAAAGAAGTTTGAAAAATGACAGTAAAGTTAAAAACGGATAAGTTAAAAAATACATATTTTAAAATAAAAATGCTTTAAATATTGTTAAAATACTGATTCTTTAGTGGATTGCGTAATTATTTTGACTATTTTTTTCTTAATTTAATAAAATTAATTAAAAAATACCAAGTAAGGTTAAAAGTTTTAATTGTTTTCTTTTTTTTTTGTCATTGTATATTCCTTTTCTTGTCAAATTTAAAAGGATGAAGAACCGGATTATCTGCATCCGATAAAATCCAGATAAAAAAGCACAGTGTTAGTTACAATGCGATCCTTCCAATCGGATTCAATTGTTAGGATGTACCCTTACTATATGTCTTTAATTTTTTAAGAGATAATACATTATTAATTAAAATTTAAAATAAATATTGATTTTTTTTTACACAGATAATATATCTTGATAAGTACTTTCTAATTATATGTTTTTATTAATTAAAAAGTACCAAATCTGTAAAACTATTTTTTTTAAGGACGTGTTAAAAAAATGGCATCGTAGTCGGATCTCCGATTACATATTAATTAGAACCAATATTAGCCCTTTAAAATAACTGGGTATTTAGTTTTATTCCAAATGCCGTTGTAAAAAATAATTTATATACCAGGATTATTCGCATTTTAAAAAGTAGGTTATAAAATAATTCCTTAAAAACCTTAAGAAAAATAATTGAACCAAACTAATTACTGATTCTTATCTATTTTTTTTTGTTTTCTTTTTAGGGGCATGACACTACGGCATCAGCAATTAGTTTCTGTTTGTTTATGGTTGCAACACACTCAGAAGTACAGGTAAAAGTGTTTAGAAAAACAGCTTTTAAAAATTAAATATCGCGCATCTGCTGTAATACTGTTATGAGAACTACTGGTTACAAGTCTTTGAAGTTTGACAGCCTAAAGCATTCAGAAAAAAAGTGACAAAAACATCAAAGCAATGTGCCGTAAAAACCTAAAAATTAATATATTATAATTTATCATCGATGTTATATTTTTTTATTACTCATAAGAAACTTTACTTTTAAATTAATTTTGTTTTTGGCCTATTTTATCTTACTTTCTATTTTTTAGTTCTAAAAACTTGGCTTTAAATTGAATAATGTAACACTGACAGCAAATTAAATTGTAAGCTTTTAAAGTTAAGAAATCAAATTACGACTATAAAATTAGATGGGGACGGCCCCAATAAAAACAGTTACATTGGTAAATTGCTTCTTTAACAATTTTGTAATAAATTGTAAGTAGACTATGCGTCACTTTAACCAGACCGACGCCGCCGACGCCTGACGTCGCGACGCCACGAGCAGATCTCTTGGGACCCTTGCGCGCACCAATCAGAATCAAGCAAGGTACCCCGCTCAAGTTAGGCAACCCACCTACCGCCCAATCAACTTGCCTAACATGTTAGGCACTGCGTCCTCCGCGCCTAAACCTGAGGCGTAAGCGGGGGCTTAAGCCGAGGGTTTAAGCCCAGGCGCAAAATCTTAGCGCCCAAGTTAGGTAACCCGCCCAAAGTTAGGCAACTAGCTTTACAGTTCGGTAACCTGCCTACCACCGAGGTAACTTGTCAACCTAAGGTAACCAATAAACAGGGTTGTGCACCCCCGGGCCAACTTCCGGTCGTCAGCCATGTTTGGGTTCTAATGAAAGGTAAAAATAAGTCTAATTGAATGACGGTATTTTTACCTCTTAAACAAAAATGTTTTTTTTACATGGTATACATAAGTATTTAAATTTAAGGTATGTTTTAAAAATACGTAATTATTTCTATAAGATTAGTTTGCTAAAGGAAGTTGATAAAAAAACAATGTTTGTTATTCTGATTAGAAACATCTGTTCTAATCTAAACATTCTACCACATAGGGTAATTATTTAAGTTTTAAACTAAAAATTTTTATACAGAGTGTTCATTATTCTGATTTAGTACATTTTTTTTCAATTTTATACTGGGTATTTATTAAACTAAACATTTTTATACAGAGTGTTCATTAAACTTATCTAAAATATTTAAATAAAACAGGATGTTTTAAAAAGTAGGTTAACAAATAATTAGCTTTAATTTTTATGAGTTTTTTTATTTGGAATCAAACTAGTTTATAAACTGAAAAATCTTTTTTATACAGGATCTGTCTTAAGTTTCAAACTAAAAAAATTTATACAGAGTGTTCATTATTCTGATTTGAATACATTTTTTTTCAATTTTATACTGGGTATTTATTAAACTAAACATTTTTATACAGAGTGTTCATTAAACTTATCTAAAATATTTGAATAATACAGGATGTTTTAAAAAGTAGGTTAAAAAATTATTAGCTTTAATTTTTATGAGTTTTTTATTTGAAATCAAACAAGGTTATAAACTGAAAAAATCTTTTTATACAGGATCTGTCTTAAGTTTTAAACTAAAAATTTTTATACAGAGTGTTCATTATTCTGATTTGAATACATTTTTTTCAATTTTATACTGGGTATTTATTAAACTAAACATTTTTATACAGAGTATTCATTAAACTTATCTAAAATATTTGAATAATACAGGATGTTTTAAAAAGTAGGTTAACAAATTATTAGCTTTAATTTTTATGAGTTTTTTATTTGGAATCAAACCAGGTTCTAAAATGAAAAAATCTTTTTATACAGGATCTGTCTTAAGTTTTAAACTAAAAAATTTTATACAGAGTGTTCATTATTCTGATTTGAACACATTTTTTTCAATTTTTATACTGGGTATTTATTAAACTAAACATTTTTATACAGAGTGTTCATTAAACTTATCTAAAATATTTGAATAATACAGGATGTTCTAAAGTAGGTTAACAAATTATTAGCTTTAATTTTTATGAGTTTTTATTTGATTGCAGTAGGTTTTAAAATAGTAGTCTCCTATACCTTCTCTATCGACTTTGTAAGTGCTACCTACTCTATACCCTTCATTTTCCTGGCAAACCTCACACATAGCCTCCAATTCAGGTTTGCATTCAGAGCAATCACACGGACGACCCGAAAACACTCTCGAGACATTGTTGCTTCTTTGGCTGCTTGACTCATACTAAAATAAATGTGATAAGTTGCTTATGTCCTCGTAAGTAGTAAAAGTGGTGGTGGGGGAAATAACAGCAGATTTACAGATTTTTGCCCTTACAATATTGAAACACCTTCGCGTAAGTATTTACAAACAACAAAAGTAAGAATATTGGGCTAAATAGTTGTTTTCTGGTTTCTGAACATGGCCCAAATAGTATTTAAGACTTTAAATCAATCAGAGAGCAGTTGAGAGTAAATAGGGCCTAAACAGATAACCTCAAAGTTCTTACACAGCCGTTGTTATGATTGACAGACAAGTTATTTAAAAAAACAACAAATTCGAACGGTTTGCCGAACGTTGACGAACGGTTTGCTGAACGCTTTGTCGAACGGGTCGTCAGAAAGTAGTCTTGTTTAGGTTCAAATGAAAGGTCTTGAGTTGGAGATTACGAATTAAGTATTTTTAACAATTTTTATTTTTCAACTTTTTTATTAATGGATATTTTTTAAAAATTTTAACTTATTTGTTTTCCTTACGACTTCTAGATACTGAATCTGCAATAAAATCGTCATTTCCGGTCGCAACTTTCGGTCGTCAAAAAGTAGTCTTGTTTGGGTTTAAATGAAAGGGCTTGACTAAGAGATTACGAATTAAGCATTTTTAACAATTTTTATAATTTTAAGCTATTTAATTATCACTTGTTTTGCAGAATTATGTTTAAATGTGAATTTTGTAACCACGAATTTACCCGAAAAGAGAATTTTAAACGACATGGCGACTGTAGGACTGCAGCCAAAGTCTGCGAGCACCGTGCTTTAGCGGCGGATTGCCGTTTTTCCAAAATACGGCACCGTTTTTTTAAAACACGACACCATTTTCTTAAATACGGCACTGTTTTTCTTAAATACGGCACCGTTTTTCTAAAATACGGCACTGTTTTTTTAAAATACGGCACTGTTTTTCTAAAATACGGCAATGTTTTTCTAAATACGACACTGTTTTTCTAAAATACGGCACTGTTTTTCTAAAATACAGCACTGTTTTTCTAAAATAAGGCACTGTTTTTTAAAATACGACACCGTTTTTCTAAAATACGGCACTGTTTTTCTAAAATACATCACTGTTTTTCTAAAATACGGCACTGTTTTTCTAAAATACGGCACTGTTTTTTAAAATACGGCACCGTTTTTCTAAAATACGGCACTGTTTTTCTAAAATACATCACTGTTTTTCTAAAATACAGCACCAAAAAACAGTGCCGTATTTTAGAAAAACAGTACCATATTTGGAAAAACAGTGGCACTGTTTTTCTAAATACGGCACTGTTTTTCTAAAATACGGCACTTTTTTCTAAAATACAGCACTGTTTTTCTAAAATACGGCACTGTTTTTTAAAAATACGGCACCGTTTTTCTAAAATACGTTACTGTTTTTCTAAATCACAGCACTGTTTTTCTAAAATACGGCACCGTTTTTCTAAAATACGGCACTGTTTCTCTAAAATACGGCACTGTTTTTCCAAAATACGGCACTGCTTTTTAAAATACGGCACCGTTTTTCTAAAATACGGCACTGTTTTTCTAAAATACAGCACTGTTTTTCTAAAATACGGCACTGTTTTTCTAAATATGGCACTGTTTTTCTAAAATACATATACAAAATTCTAATCTTATAGATTTTTTTACGTATTTTTAAAACATACCTAAAATTTAAATACTTATGTATACCATGTAAAAACATTTTTGTTTTTTTCCTTATGGCTATGATTTAAGAGGTAAAAATACCGTCATTCAATTAGACTTATTTTTACCTTTCATTAGAACCCAAACATGGCTGACGACCGGAAGTTGGCCCGGGGTGGTTACCTTAGGTTGACAGGTTACCTTGGTGGTAGGCAGGTTACCGAACTGTAAAGCTAGTTGCCTAACTTTGGGCGGGTTACCTAACTTGGGCGCTAAGATTTTGCGCCTGGGCTTAAACCCTCGGCTTAAGCCCCCTGCTTACGCCTCAGGTTTAGGCGCGGAGGACGCAGTGCCTAACATGTTAGGCAAGTTGATAGGGCGGTAGGCGAGTTGACTAACTTAAGCTAGGTGGGTTGCCTAACTTGAGCGGGGTACCTTGCTTGATTCTGATTGGTGCGCGCAAGGGGCCCAAGAGATCTGCTCGTGGCGTCGCGACGTCAGGCGTCGGCGGCGTCGGTCTCGTTAAAGTGACGCATAGTCTACTATTGTATTAAAAATAAAATAACTTATTGTGTTGGTTTGTCAATTTAAAGATTTCGGAAAACTAGTAAACAACAATCTCAAACTTTTGTAAAAAGATAATTGTTAATGCGTTATTGATACTTTTTATTTAATAAACTTTTGTTATTTTTAAGGAAAAGATTGTAAGGGAACAGCAAGAGATTTTGGGTAATGGCTGGAAATACGTAAGTCCTACCTACAATCAACTTAACCAGATGAAATATCTAGACTTAGTAATAAAAGAAACTTTAAGACTATATCCATCCGTACCTTATTTTGCAAGAACATTGGCAAAAGACCTAGAATTTAGTAAGTTAAGCACTGGTATTTTAACTACACTGCATAAGCAATAGGTTAAGATATATCGTCTAGTAAAGAATCAACAATGTATAAACGATTAGTCATCCAATCCGAAATGTTTACGTGCCAGTATTCACGTAAGAATGTCTTTTTCATTACATTGACTATGTCTTATTAAATAATAATAAATTTAAATTAAATAATAATAAATTTACGGTCCTATTGCATTTATGGCACCATAGATTAAGTATTAAAAAAATAGAGATTAGACGTCAAAAAGTAACAAGTAAAGTGTCAATATACTGGGAATCACTATTTCTATTAAAATAATAAATAAATTTAAAATAAGAAAGCGAAGGTCGTTTCTGGAAAAACCGAAAGTAAACACATTTCAAAAAAAAAAAAAATACACGTTTTTGTCCAAAAATCGCGATTTTATCGTCTATCAAATTCGGCTAGAGGGCTTTGAATAGTTGCCAAAATCGAGCTCCTGTCTACACAAGAAGTTCTGTAATACGGGGTTGGTTAAAAAATATATGAACTGTCAGAAAATTTTAAACTTGCGTCGTTTTTTCGTAATATCTAAAAAAATACAGTATACAGGTTAAAAATAAGACTTGGATCGGAAAATTTGGAATTTTTACGTCCGTATGCCGCATTTTACACAAAATATGCCCGATTTCAATACAAAATCTCGCTAAAAAAGCAGCAAGGGATATTTACAGGAGTGGTCTAAAGTATGAAATTTTCGCGTAAAAGTAAAAACTATATGAAACACACATGATTGTGTAGTTCATGTAGTTTTGACTCCACGTATGAGTATGTTACCCTCATAAAGTACACACTACAACTAGAAAACAATTATTTATGAAATTTTGCCCATTTAGGAAGTAAACTTATTCGTACGTATCAAATTTATTTCTAATATTAAAAAAAGGAACAGGGGTTAAACATACCAGGTATTTCAGTTATGTTAACTTAAAAACTAGTTAACAGATTTAAATAAAAAGAGAAGTCTGTTAAAGAAAGAATTTAAAACCATTTAAGATCACTTAACCCTCTTTTCCCATTTAAACTTTTTGACGTTTGTGTAAGTGGGGAAAAATGATAACCTTAAACCAGTTAATTTTGACACATGATTGTGTCAAACTATACGAATCACGGAATTTTAGGGGGTGGCTCGTTTTAATTAAAATGTACTGTATTTATTAAAATTGAAAAAAGCGCTTTTAGTTAGATGCCATTTTTAGTGTCTTTCGGCATGATGGGTCACAGAACAAGTCTCCAAAAATTAATTAAAAAAGGTTTTATTTCTTTAAAATAATCAACTCAATTTTAATTGTCCATCAAGTGTATCTAGGCTTATTAGGAATTATGGCAATTTAAATCAGGTTTTCAGGTAATTTTAAAAGTACCTACTGCCGCTTTGTGGTAGTTAAAAATATTTACTTTATATTCTAGGGTTATTAAGTACTTACCGGTAGCTTTATGTCGCGCTAAAACTCTCAGTTTGACATTTATATGTATTATTTCTTGTCAAAAATTTGGTTTTTGTTGTCTTACTAAAGCCCTGAAATTTTCATGAAAAAATACCTATGATAAACACCATACCATTTAAAAGTTAGAAGGGGGTCTTGACTTTAGACACGCATTGTATAGTCACAGTTATTTAAACCCGATGACATCTCTGTTTTGTTATTTACGTATTACAAAAAATTGTTTTTAATATAGTAGTAGGGGAGTCCACGATGCTAAATGGGGATTTATTCGAGCGTCATAGAGACCTATTGGGTTGCAAAGTTTAAAGAAGAAAAAATTGTTATATAATGTTTACTTTTTCATCGGTGGGAGAAGCGGCTATAGACTTTTAAATCTGTCAAAAAATACTATTATTATTTCGGCTTATGAAAATCGTTCGGGTCGTATCGTATTATATATTTTTAGGTATCCCTAAAATATTTTCTTTAAAATTAAAAAATAGCTACGTTCGAAAATCCTAATCTGACGTTTTTTTTGTAACTCTCTGTTTTCTTTACGTCACTCTCAAATTGTCAGTTTAGTGAAATATACACTGTTAACCATCTAATTAACTCATCCTATCTTAATCTGACGCGCTCGATAATTTCTTATGGATATATTTTTATTTTATATGATCGGCTCTGTATACGGAGCTCATATTTGGTGAAGGTACTTAATCGATACAAGGTATCCTCCGGTATATTAATCTGCCCGCTCTTGTAAATCCCAAAATCTCCTCTTGGGCTCACCTACCCTAGCACTATATTATAGCTACTAGCAGTATTTCTAAATTCTGTAACAAAAAAATATTTTTAGATGGAACATTATACCCAAAAGGTTATGTAGTGGTTGTATTTCCATATGCAATTCAGCGCAGTCCCAAGTATTTTTCTGAACCAGACAAATTTATTCCCGAAAGATTTAATGATCAAACTGGAAAACTGCCATATTCCTATATACCATTTAGTGCTGGACCTCGAAACTGTATAGGTAAGGTTTTAAATTTTAAATATTTCCCCTTATTTAAAATTATTATTAAATTTTAACCTAACAAGGCTAATATGTTTAAACAACATTTTTTTTTATCGTTGGTTATCATTTTTTTATCAGATTTTTTAAGACAATGAAACAGTTTTAATAAGAAAATTTAAACTGTGTTTGTATATATTAAATTAAAACTGTCCACAGATCCCCTTAACATAAGATGTAGGAACGACCTACGCACCACGCCTGATGCATCAAAAATAATGCAACCTTTCACATGCAGGCGCTGGGATTTGTCGAATTTCATCTCTTATAACATTTTGTAAGGCATCGATATTGGAAGGCCTATTGAAATAAATTTTGCTTTTTAAATATCCCCATAAAAATAATCTAGGGGAGTGAAATCCGGAGATCTTGCCGGCCACTCGACAGGGCTACTTCGTCCTATCCATCTGTTAGGAAATATTTTATTGAGATACTGCCGTTCAGGTACAGCGTGGTGAGGAGGTGCGCCGTCTTGTTGAAACCCCATAGTCGGAGTGGGTAAATCGGGTTCATTACCTGGATACAGTTGAGCCAAAGTAGGAGTTAACTCCAGTTGCAAAAAATCTAGATAAATTTTGCCGGTCAAGTTTTCGTTGAAAAAGTACGACCTATAATCCTGTCTTGAAATATTCCAGCCCAAACATTATTTTTTTTTCGGATACTGCGTGTAAGTCACTTAAGCCTAATGAGTATTATCTGTTGACCAATACCTACAGTTTTGTCCATTGACACTTCCATTAAAAAAAGAAACAAAAAAAACAAAAACGTAGCTTCATCGAAAAATAAAATATTTCTACAAAAAATGGATCCACCTTGCATCGCTCTTGCGTATTTTCGCAAAACTCGAGTTGGCGGTCATAGTTGTCTTCGTTTAAATCATGTTTTAATACTATTTTGTATGGATGATACTTTGTATGTTTCAGAATATTTTCCACCGATGATTTACTGATGTCTAAATTTAATGCTAGGTAAATGTGGATTTTTGTTATAATTAAGTAAAACATCTAATTTCACATTGTCATTTAGTTTTGGCCTACCTGTTTTAGAAAGGTCTTTTACACAAGCATGTTTACGGATTTTTTTAACAATTTTGCTGACTGTAAATTCTGAAGTAGCTTGCTGCCGATCTAGATGTGCGTTATTAAAAATTTCGCAGATTTCAGCTAAATGTCTTTGGCGATCTCCCCAGCCAAAAATCATAAGGATTACGATTCTTTCTCGTTCCAAAAGAATATCTAATAAGATTATTTCTTATACAGTAAATCTTAAATTGACACAGTGATCACTAAAACAACAATCAAAATGACAATTAAGGTACCAAAGCTAAGATAGAAAAATCGACGTGTCGTACTGATTTAATTTTGCAAGCAATTAATGTGCCAAAAATGTTACTTTTTGAACCTTAATTACTCAAAAAGAGTTAAAAATAGGCATAGAACAATGTACATGAAATGTGTCTAGAATTGTCCGTAACATCCAAAAATGTCAAAATATGCAGGTGGTACCTTTTAAAAAATGAAGTCAATACCTGCTGTTTTTAAAACATCCTGTATAAAATATTTTCTTTTAAAAATTTTTAAGCAAAACTAAATCCACGTGTCCGGGCGTTTTTTACTCAGGTGATTCATTTACCTGAAAAAGGTTCTTTTCCAGACTTTATGACCTCACTGTAAACATCGGGGAGTTTACTGGTTTACTTAGGTGGTACATACAGTATAGCACAAATAATTTAGGACTTTTTGGAAAAAAATTAAATAGTGTAGCCCCCTCTAGTTTACGCAAAAAATTTATATCAGGTCTAAATAGCCTATGTCAAAAAACCACTAGATATGGAGTTTTATTAAAAAATTCAAATTATTAAAAAATCAAAACGTGACAAGAGTTATCACAATAAATAAAAAATTATCTTTTTACTTTAACACCCTGTATCTTTTTATTATAAACTTTTGGATATAGGTATGTGTGGTTTATAACCTTTATATTTTGGCACAAGGAATCTGTGGGTTTCCTATGTACCATTAGTTAGAGGACACCCTGTATATACCTTTCAAATGATACGCCGCGCGTTTGTTGTGCGCGGAATGCAGAGTAGCCGTTTCGTTTAGTTATAACATGTAGCCGGTATGAAGACACCCGATATCAAATTATTAATAAGTTTAGTTGAAGAAACCCGAAATCTTTGGAATATTTTCGATAAAACCTATAAAAATCAAGACGCAACGAACAAGTCTTAGTAGAATACGGCTTTGGCCTTAACTCCTAATTTTGCACCTAGGAGATGAGGAGAAAAAAATAGAAGACAAAGAAAATACAAATAATTAGAAAGTTGAACCATTATTTGCTTCATCAAAAAAATATATAAAAACTTTATAAAAAGTCAGTGGCGTACTTTTTTTATAATAAAATTAACTGTAGTGCCCACTAAACCCAATAATCCTAATCTAGGCAAAGCTTTACAACCGCTTTATTACAAAAAAAGTGTCTCAAATTTTATCCAAACTTTTTTCATAAAGAAAAACACCAGAACGCACCCCTTTAGTTTGGTAACGTAGTTAAAAACGCCCTGTATATACCAAATGGTATTGGCTGTAAGAGGAACACTTTGGCAAAGACAATTTTTATTTTGGAATTTGCAAATAAAAGTTAGTCTTTTGGTTAGCCCCCCATGGATAATAAAAAATTTAAAAAGCAAATTCTCTATTTGCAGTTTTTTTCGTAAATTTATATCAACAAATCTTAAATTTCGCAAAAATATCTCGCATAAAAAAATTGTAGTGTTAAAAAAATTCAACTGGCTCTAGTTTTTAAAAAATATAGATATAAAATTTTATGTGTTTTATCCAAATTTACGAAAAATATACAAATGAAGAATTTGCCTTTAAAAGTTTTATTTTTTCCGGAAAGGGGGGCTAATAAAAATTAACGGATTTTTTGTCAATTCCAAAATAAAAAATTTCTTTATCAAAGTGTTTTCCTTTCGGCTAATAGTACCAGGTATATGTCTGGTGATGGTCCGGTGTCTTATTTTTTAGATTAAACAAAAATTAAAATTCTAGTTGCGTACCTAATTAAAAGTAATATTATAACCTAACACACCTGCATGTGAAAGATTACATTACTTTCAATGCATCAGGCGTAAGGCGTAGGGCGTTCGTATGTCTTATGTATAAAGGGACATAGGGTTCACGTGTAACTCTTGAAAACTCTATTTGGTAACTGTCTGAGTACCTTGTGAAGTAATTGTAACTATTATTATATATAAATAATTATTATAATTTACTAATAGGTGTATCATTATTAAACTTTTTTACTTTTTAGTTTTTTTTGAATGATACCCTGATAAATTTTTTTGAGCATGCCAAAACAACGTTAAGGTTTTTCCATATTAATTAATTTTATTATGCTTTGTTTAATTGTTAGCATGAAGGTAAAGTACTTCATTATAGTACACTACATAAAGTGTTGAAAAAATAACTTTTTTAACACTTCGAAGTTTTTCTTACACTTTCAATTAGTGTCTTGTCTCAATGCCCACTACAATAAACTTAAATATTAATTTACACAATGTAATAGTAAACGCGACTAAACCAAACGGTCAAGTTACCTTTGGTTTCGTCATTATTTCTTTTAAGTCATGTGTCACTAGTTTTAAAATTTGACTGTTCGCAAATAAATGTAATTGAAATTATTGAAAATTAATGGTAATAATAAATTTGGATTACAAAGAAATTAAAAAGGAATTTATACTGTTGTAGTATTATTTCTACAAAAAGTAAGTATACCGGGTGATGCATCGCCGGGCGGGACATAGGAAATCCCATGTAATTTTTAATGGGGTCAATTATTGGCTCCCCTAAATATTTTAGAGAAAAATTCTATTGAAGTTTATTAAAGAGCATACAAATCCATGTAACATGGTAAAAACTTTAGATTTTTTGGTTAACCCGTTTGCTAGTTAGATGCTCATATATTTTTAAAAATTGTTACATTATTATCGCCTCATATTTATAAACAACAATAAAAATACCAGTTAGCGTGATATAACGTTGTCATTTTAAAATTTAGTGCTTTATTATTATCAAAAAATCATAGAGCGAAAAAATTAACCATGAGTTATACTACTGAAGAAAAAGTATTGATGATTAAATGGTACTATCAAGGAAATAGGAAAGAAAAATCAACAGTCGATAGGACTATCAAAAATTTTAGACCAAACGCACAGTGACAAATAACTGCACATGTGAAGTTAGGGAGTATCAAAGAGAAGAAAATGTAAGGGATGATAGAGGCTTGCAAATTTTATTGCACGTGGAAGAAAATGAAGGGAAGGTGAGTACAAGGAAACTTCAGGATATCATAGGAAAAGATTAATCAATAGTGCTCCGGATTTTAAAAACGCATAAATACATTTTATACAAATATGAAAGACATCAAGAGCTAAGGGATGAGGATGAAATACGACGGCAGGAATTTTTTTTTGACATGATGGAAAGGGCAAACATGGACAGGGAATTTTTAAGAAATATTTGTTTTACTGATGAGTGCACATTTACGTTAAACAACGAACCCAATCATCAAAATTACCGATACTGGAGCAAAGAAAACCAACACAGATTTGTCGAAACGAGGACGCAATATCCACAGAAAGTAAATGTTTGGGCGGGGATTTTCGGACAACATATTATTGGACCATTTTTCCTTAATTAAAATTTGAATGCAGAATTTTATTTGGAACTACTCGAAGAATTAATTTTACCCACTTCAAATGATGTATCCAGGGCAAATCAGGAAATTTGGTACCAAATGGATGGCTGCTCGGCACATAATACCCTGGCTGTTTGGGAATATTTACACAATGCGTTTAATGGAAATGTTATTGGCCAGAATGCAATAAAATTTCAATTTACCCGTTAGCCAATGTAAGAAGACAATTTTATAAATGTCTGGGTTATTGTCTAGCAGTCAATGGAGGAATATTTGAACATTTTCTTAAATCTTAAGTTTATTTCCTACATATTAATTATTGTAATAATATTAATAATTTATTGAAGCATGTAAATATTATAAATGTAATAAGTTCTTGAAATTTATTACTCCCGTTTAGTTTAACTTAACTTAATTGGTTTGTATAAATACAACTTTTATCTTTTCACTGGACGATTTTTTGATAATAATAAAGCACTAAATTTCAAAATGACAACGTAATGTCACGCTAACTGGTATTTTTATTGTTGTACATAAATATGAGGCGACAATAATGTAACAATTTTTAAAAATATATAAGCATCTAACTAGCAAACGGGTTAACCGAAAAATCTAAGGTTTTTACTATGTACGTAGATTTTCATGCTCTTCAATAACATTTAATAGAATTTTTCTCTAAAATAATTAGGGGGCCAATAATAATTGACCCCATTAAAAATTACATGGGATTTCCTATGTCCCGCCCGGTGATGCATCACCCGGTATAAAATTTTCTATAATTAAATAATAAATTCATAGTTATGAAAAGGATATTTGTCTCTTAAAAAATAAGGAGGCTATGATTTTTTGTTGCAATATAATGACTGTGCTACAAAAATTAAAATTGATAAGTTTAGATAAATTAAACATGTATTAAATGGTATTTTGGGAAATTTTTATAGGTCGTGGAAAAAATATAGTATGTAACATGCATACAGTGTCTTTTTTACTCATGAAATTGCCGCACTTGCCTTACGGCTCGTGCTGTCAAACTTCCCATTTCTAAAAAAATAATTTATGCACTTGTAACATTAATTACTATTTTAAATATAATAAAAATATGATATTACTTTTATTATTTTTAGGTCAAAAATTTGCCATGTTGGAGATGTTGTCGACAGTGTCAAAAGTAGTACGAAATTTCGAACTTGGACCGGCAAATCCAGAACATCATATTAAGCTTTCAACAGAAACAATATTAATTTCCAAAAATGGTGTACGAGTGTCCATTAAAAATCGAACCTAAAATATTTAAAAACTATATACTTTTATAAAAATTGACTTTTGTTTAAATTTTAAAAAATAATAATTAAATATTTATAATAATAATACTTGAGAAGTGTTTATTCCAAAAGAAGCATGTTTACTTTGTATAAAGAATTGTTTTATGTCAATTATTTTAAAATCTTCTCTTATTTCTATCAATTCACATCTTTTAATCGTTTTAAAATGATACAAGTTTTTTTTTAAATCAATATAAAAGTATGAAAATTACTAGTTTATATTTAATTTTAAATTATTGGTTTTCTTTATCACGTCATTTATTTTAACTACTTTTTTTGTATAAACTAAGATTTTGAATCTCTTTTGAACCTTCGTAAGTCACAAAAACAGAAAAACAAATCCAAGAAACTTTTGTAGATAATATTTTTAAATTATTTTCATATCTAAACACTGGGACTTGGGACCCACACCAAATATATATAGGGACAGGTTTCTAAACAAATGCGAAACATTTTAGGATGTGATTCCTCGTGCGCAAAAGTTGCTAGTATAGTGTATCTTAAAGTATATCACTTTGGCTTTTGACGGCAGTACTCCAATATACCTGCCGACAGCAATAAAACTGCGAATCACTAGGTATTAAATGGCAGAACATCAGGGACGGACTCTAATAATATAAAGATTTATAATTTAGTGTTTGTTTAAGTAGGTATAATCTTAAAATTGCATTAAGAATTTAAATATATATAAGTTTTAATAATTTTAAATAACTATATTATTTATGCGTACCTAATTACATTTTTATCTAAATAATACAATGGTTTATAATTTATTGTTTAATCTTAAAATTACATTAAGAAATTAAATACATGCAAAGTTTTAATAATTTTAAATAAATTTAAAACTATTTTACCTATACGTAATTACATTTTTAGATTTATAATTTATTGTTTGTTTAAGTAGGTATAATCTTAAAATTGCATTAAGAATTTAAATATATATAAGTTTTAATAATTATAAATAACTTTATAACTATATTATTTATGCGTACCTAATTACATTTTTATCTAAATAATACAATGATTTATAATTTATTGTTTAGTAGGTTTAATCTTAAAATTACATTAAGAAATTAAATATATGCAAAGTTTTAAAAATTTTAAATAAATTTATAACTATTTTACCTATACGTAATTACATTTTTATCTAAATATCTAAATCTAATTCGGTTTCACTATCAGAGTCATCGTTGAGATTAATTACAATACGATTTTTGTTGTTTTGTACAGAAATGTAAGAGTCCTCAATTATTATAATGTGCTTTACTGAATTTTTCCAGCTCTCAACTGGTATATTAGTAAATACATTTTTTATCAAATTTATAACACTGGGACTTAAAGTAGGTGTAACATTTTCTGCTCTGATCTTTGATTTTACTTGGTTTCCCAAATGTTCTATGGGGTTAAACATACAGTGATACGGAGGAAGACGTAAGACAGTATGCCCAGCCTGTTCAGCCAAATTGTCACATACATATTGTTTCTTTAATTGCATATGAATTTATAACTTCCAAAAGTTGCGCTTTTTTATTAATGATTTCAAAATAAATATCATTTTCTAACAAATATTCCTGGATTTCAGTTTTTGAACTAGATGAAGCTGGTGCTTTATGTAGCAGACGGCTGTCGTAGCTTGCGTTATCCATGACAATCACACTATTGTTTGAAATATTTTTTAAATGATAATTTTGAAACCAGTTTTCAAAAAGTTCTGCGCTTGTATCCTCATGATAATACAAGCTAGAATCCTTAATATTCTTTGCAGACAACAGCAAGCAGTTTGGGACAAATTTGTCTTCTGAACCAGCGTGTATTATGGTAATGCGTTTTCCTTTATTTGAAGGTGCTTTCGTCTAACAGTTTTGACTAGAATCCACCCATCCTTTGGATACCGTGTCGTGTGTATCGAACCATGTTTTATCAAGGTAAATTATGGATGTGTTTTCTAACCTACATCTCTTAATTTCTTGAAGGTAATTAAATCTTCAAGTGCGTAATCTGTGCGATTTCATTACTACTTGTCTTTTGTATATTTTGCGGTATTTAAATCCCATTTTACAAACAACTCTATGGAGGGTGGCACGGCTAATATATATTTATGTCGTCTTCTTCTAGCTTCGTTTCAGTTTATCCAAGGTAGGAACAACTCCGCTTTCATAAAGACAATATTCCTTTTTATTTCCTTCTTATTGGGTCTTGATCACTATTGTCTATACGGTGAGATCGAAAATCACTACGCTTTTTTCTTTTGTTCAATTCTTCACTATTAATAATATCCCTTATTGACGATATTGGAGTTTTTGTAAGTAGACAGGTTTCTTTTAAAGCTTCTTGTTTAATAAGTCCCCTACTGATTAAAGTTTCAAACACATTTTTACAACCTGTTTTGCATCTAATGACAAATGATTTCGACGCGACATAGTTATATGTATTCCCGTAAAACAACTTTTTCGAAACGCACAGTAAAAACGGTTATTCAACACTACAACTAAAATATTAGCAGAAATATTTATATAAATGGTCAAAACTTAAGACATATTTATACCTGGCCCACCCCTGTCATTATGAACTCATAGGTTTGCCCCATAACAATAGGTCATAAATCATTAAAGGTTTATTGGGGTATTGCCCGTCAAAAGCCAAAGCGATATACTTTGAGATACACTATACTATTGTCAATTATTTTAATATTTTTAATTTTAAAATCTGAAAAGTTTTACTGCTAATTTAAATAAAATATATAAATTGCAAAAAAATCAGTGGCTTACATAATTTTTGTCAGAAATGCTGGTTTTTGTGAGACTAAAGACTCCACGGACTAGCTAAAGATTTTGAATTAATTAATTGGCAGAAATGTCAGTCAGATATATACCATGTTTTTGATGTTAAATATGAATTGGTTTTTTTTTATGGAAGTAAATTAAAGACAAACCTATTTAAAAAGTTGTTGTTTATGTTAAATTTAAGGCTGCTATAGAAGGACGGCAGGGGGCGAATTTAAAATATTATTTTTTATATTAACTAGGTAAGTCTGTGCAGCAATTCTGTAATCTTAGGGGGTCATAGAAAATCTTTTATTTTTGTATTGTTACCTTAAACATTTTAAATATTATTAAAAATTTTAATGAGCTTGTGGCGGCAGATGATATTTACAGATTTCAACAATTTTTTGTCAAAATACTAAGTGGTGTTGTGGCAACTTTTTTGGGGTAATAGAATTTCTATTTCAAAAAATGTTTTAGAAGCTTTTTACTCCACCCTAGGAGTTAGCTTTAAAAACATGGGGTTAAAAATCAATCATTAGGGAGATATCAAAAAAATTGAACAAAAAATTGTCCATATTTTATATCTTAAAAACAAAAGAAGTGTTATGTTTCAACTACCAAGTAATGTCAAATTAAAAAGAAAACAAGTGAATTAATAGGTTACAGCAAATAAATAGATTTATTTTTTTTAAATAAATTTTGCCGTTCGGACAAGTTATGACTTACATTTAATTATTTTTTTTATTGGTAGGTTATATGAAAAAAATTCAAAAGTTTTTTTTTTAAATAAATTAAGCTATTTAAATTTATATTCTTTAAGGTCATTGTGTAAGTCTATGTTTAAATTTAGTTAGCAAGCTCGATAGAGGTAGTCTATTTCCACCAATTTCAATAATTCTAAAAGAGCTTAAAAATATATGAAAAGTGTATTTTTAAACTAGCAATTTTTCCGTAGAATTTTATTATTCTACCCCATTTTAAGATAAAATATACATACGGTATTTCTCGCAATTTTTTAACTCGATATCCTCCTAATAGTTGACTTTTGACCCCAATTTTATAAAGCAAACTACCCTTTATTTTGGACAAGGAATCACTTCCTAATTTTTTCGCATTTGTTAAAAAACTATAAACATCGTAAAAGCAAAAGAAAACCTACGGCATTAATGTTTTTATTGCAATTATTTTTCTAGAATAACAAAAATACATTAAAAATGTATTTATTGGAACAGGAAAATCTTACCAGTATCTCTAGGTGAGTTAATTAAAACTCAAATTACATATTTTTTGTAGTTTAGTAGTACCAAACCAGTTTATTATATTATAATCCGTCACAATGTTAACTTCTGCGTTATATCTTATTTTAGTATGTGTTGTCGTTTATTTACTAATATTATTAATTTTAAAAAAGTTAAAGACACTTCTGTTTATTTGAAAAATGTTCCTTGTAAATCACCTATTTTTCCTTTTGGAAACTTACTGGACTTTATAGAGGGTCCCCCTGGTAAGTAAAATGTGTTAGTTGATTTTTATATAGTTTTAGGTATTTCTAGTAAAACAAAAACTAAGAAAGTTTACCTGTTAGAAAGAAAAGTAGCAAATTTCCTAAACAGGAGGTTTGTAAAGATAAGCCATTTTTCACCCATTATAGTCACGAAAATTAAAAGTTCTTATTAAAATCAATTTATTATATCTAAAAGAAATTTAGGCAGTGGTACTGGTGTTTACATGTTTTCAGAAGTACTATAAAACAATAAAAAGTAAGTCACATAAAACAGGCAGGAAACTTGGTATATTTGTTGAAATTTTAATACTTTAAGTGATTTTTGTAATTTTTTACTAGAAAGATATATCAAGCACTCGACGCACCAAGATAAATTAATGCTGCTTTAAAGCCTATTTACTGTAGTGTTCTGCAGCGGAACTCCGTGTACTGTAGTATTCTACAAATCGACTTTATTCTACTTCACTCGCACTCTGTGTTCAAGAAAACACGCTTGAAGTCGATCAAATTGGTCGACTATACGTACATAACCCTAAAATAAATTTAGGTATTCGTTAGTTTTGGTTAGTTCTGGTTAGTTCTGGTTATTAGAATGCAAAAATTTATTTTATTGTTTTTTTACAATGATAGAAAAATATAATTTTAGTTCTAGCCATGTGTTTTTGTCCAACCCCAACTTGATTTTTGCAAAGATTCACAATTGTATAAAGCTAATTCGGAATTAATTTTTTAGTTTAGATAAATTGGTCACATATTTTTGCTTTACCGATTTAAATTATTTACAGTAGGGAACACTGATAGCTAGTTATTTGAAAAAAAAAGGTTAGTTTATCTTCAGAAAAATTTAATTTCATTAAAGGAGAGAGTATACGATAGACATAATAACTGCTAATGCCATAATATAAAATTGACTCCAAGAGTAAAAGAGAATAAAATTAAATAAAAATTGATTAAAAACCTAACCCGTTTTTCTTTCGTGTTAAAAACAATAATTAAAAACTCAATTGCTTAATAATGATATTCTGCAAATCTAATTCGCAATAGCTGTATGTGTGTCCTTTTTCATCTTGCACAGTTAAACAAAGAAGAATTAGTACACATATAGACATTTTACGAACATTTTCGATGTTTAGTCTATTGGGACACAGAGTACCAAAAAGTGCAATTATCGACTTCTCGAGTAGAAATCTGAACTTGGTATATTTCTCGAAAGCGAGGTGTAGAATTCTATAGAGCACGGAGTCCCGCTGCTGGTTAGTAGACTAAAGAAATGATATAGAGTATCTTGGTGCGTCGACTGCTTGACAGATTATTTTTTATAGAAAATTAATAAAAATAACTTAAAATTTCAAAATATGAACAAATATACCAGGTTAAATGTGGGTTTTATGTGACTTGCTATTTATTTTTTAAAACTACCCATCAAACACTATTTGCCGGCAATATACATTTTTCATATGGCATTGATGGTAAAGCATTGGCAAGTGGTGGCAATATTATGCCAACATCTAATACGCATTAAAAAGTCAACCCTAAATAAAAACTCAATTACCAATAATTTTGCATGCAGGCAAATTGCCGGCAAGCATACAAAAATGGAGGCATACCAATCCTGATTAAATAAAGCATGCCTTTTTGTTGCAGGCAAATAAATATTGGATTTTTGACGGCAAACCTTCAACGCATATTTATACTTTTCAAACTATATTATTAACATTGGTATTTAACTAACAAAAGAGCAATTTTTTGATCTGTTTTATTTATAATGGCAGCTAAACAACATTATTTTATGTTTTTTTTACATAATTTAAAGGAAATGGCCTTTTCATAACATTTTATTGTTACAAATCGTGCAAATAAAAATAAAGTCAAACAAAATGTTTATTATGTATTTTTAAGAGAATAAAAATAAAATGATGGTAAAATTAGCTAGGTTAATTTTGACGATTTCGACCGAAGGTGATAAATTCAAATTTCCCGCTTAGCCGAAATACAAGATTTAACCATTTTGACAGATGATGAAAATCTGTTTTTTTTTACTGCTTTGTGCAATTGTTTTCTAACTAACCAGAACTAACCAGAACTACCCCCATACTTTTAGAGTTATTTGAAATATATCACACAAGTATTAATAAAGAACAAGGAAACACTGTGAAGGAAAACATACACAAAATTGTAATTTTTTTATTTTGACCCTTATAGGCATTTACATAAATTTTAACCCTTAAAATGTATATAAGAACCTTGCAAGTTGTTAATTTTTTTTTTGTCAGTGGTTAAAAAGTAAAAATAAAGGCTTCTGTCATATAAAATACCCCGGGAACTAAAAAATAATAAAAAAACTTAGTAAAGCCACCCCCTCGAAAGTACTTCTACCCCTTATGGGAAGTTATTAAACTTCAAACGCGAAAATGATTTAGGAATAGGAAAATCATTTCAAAGAACACATTTGCAAAATTTGGAGTGTTTCTGT
Source organism: Listronotus bonariensis (assembly GCA_014170235.1). NCBI lineage: Eukaryota > Metazoa > Arthropoda > Insecta > Coleoptera > Curculionidae > Listronotus > Listronotus bonariensis. The sequence continues at coordinate 54,459 of JACEGR010004742.1, read as the reverse complement.
TTGGCCATTTTGCAAATATATTTTTCGGCCAACGGCCAATTGCCCACTTTCGTGTTTTTTTGCCAATAACATATTAATAATGGATGCCATCATCCTAAACGCATTTTCTTGGCATAACTTATTAATGATGGATGACATCATCCTAAACGCATTTTTTCATCATAACTTATTGCCATCACATTATCTGCAACACGTGGCCCAATAACGGCCAATTGCCCACTTTCGCGTCTTTTTGATACCTTTTTGCCAATGCCTTGCCATTAAAGAGTGTTGGCAATGCCAGTAAATTAAATGTACATGGCCGGCAAAAAATGTTATATGGGTACCTACTTTCAATAAATTATTTTTTAACATATACAGTGAGTTTGTAAACTGTAGTGCCAAACTTCTATGGTAAAATCGTCTTATAGGAAAAAAAAATTATGTACAGGATGTTTTAAAAACATACGCCATCGTCAGGGAAAAAGTTCCTTATGCAAAAGTAAGAAAAAAATTCTTATAAACATGGGTCCAAAAACGCCTCTTTTTCGAGATACAGGGTGTTAAAGTTATATTGATTTTTCATTTCTTTTTAAAATAACTTAAAAATAACGTAACCGATTTAAATAAAATTTACATTATAATAAAGCATTATGATAGTATAAAAAGCTGTTAACAGCTGTGTCAGTGGCGTACTTATTTTTTCCTTAAAAGTATCTGGTTGGGGCTCTGTACGCACGCCACTGACTCAGATGCGTTGCAGTTTACAGATTGCGCAATTTTTAAAATTTTCTAAATAACCTTTCGACTTGCGTACTCTTTAATAATTGCTGCATGTAAACCAACGGTGTAAACAGTTAAAGTGACCAAACTTGCGCAATATCAAAATGCACCAAACTAAAGGTACTCGCACACACATGATATATTACTTGTGTGATATATTTCAAATAACTCTAAAAGTATGGGGGTAGTTCTGGTTAGTTCTGGTTAGTTAGAAAACAATTGCACAAAGCAGTAAAAAACAGATTTTCATCATCTGTCAAAATGGTTAAATCTTGTATTTCGGCTAAGCGGGAAATTTGAATTTATCACCTTCGGTCGAAATCGTCAAAGTCTCCTAGCTAATTTACCATCATTTTATTTTATTCTCTTAAAAATACATAATAAACATTTGTTTGACTTTATTTTTATTTGCACGATTTGTAACAATAAAATGTTATGAAAAGGCCATTTCCTTTAAATTATGTAAAAAAAAACATAAAATAATGTTGTTTAGCTGCCATTATAAATAAACAGATCAAAAAATTGCTCTTTTGTTAGTTAAATACCAATATTAATAATATGGTTTGAAAAGTATAAATATGCGTTGAAGGTTTGCAAATCAAAAATCAATATTTATTTGCCTGCAACAAAGAGCATGCTTTATTTAATCAGGATGGTATGCCCACTCCATTTTTTTGTATAACTTGCCGGCAATTTGCCTGCACATGCAAAAATATTGGTAGTCGAGGTTTTTATTTAGGGTTGACTTTTAATGCGTATTAGATGTTGGCACTTAAATATTGCCACCACTTGCCAATGCTTTACCATCAATGCCATATGAAAAATGTATATTGCCGGCAATAGTGTTTGATGGGTAGTTTTAAAAAATAAATAGCAAGTCTATAAAACCCACATTTAACCTGGTATATTTGTTCATATTTTGAAATTTTAAGTTATTTTATTAATTTCTATAATTTTTTTAATTTTCTATAAAAATAATCTGTCAAGCAGTTGCGCAATATAAAAAATGGCTTCACTTTGGTATTGCCCAGTGTACATATTGTTGCAAGTTTACACATTGCGCCATTTTTAAAATTTTCTAAACACCTTTTGAGTTGCATACTCTCTAATAATTGCTGCGTGTAAACCAACGATGTAAACAGTTAAAGTTTCCAAACTTGCGCGCGCAATATCAAAATGCACCGACATGTTGGTAAATATTGAGTGACGCAATATTTGTCTTATACAGTTTTAACGTTAAAGGGTGCCGAAGTTTAAAGGTTAAAGTGGATATGACCGCAAAATAAAAGAAAATTTATTACAATAAAATAGAAATCAAAAATTTCTTTTATTTATTTACGAAATAAAATAAAATCCAAAGTGAGTTTATACACACAAAACACATAAAAATAAAAATAACATTAGAAATAAAATAAGAATTAGGAATAACCCCATGTATAAGGGACTACGAGAGGCCGAGTTACATTAAGCGCATGATTTTTTTCATGATTTCAAATTAAAATGGTAGAACGACCTACTGAAAAGTGACAGTCTATGTTTCGCAGGAAAAGTGGCGTAATGTGTGTGAATAACGTTGCAACTTTTAAACTTTTTCTTGACCCTTTTACTTGCGCAAGGTATTTATGGAGCCATTTTAAAAGATTTCTAATGTATATGTGAACATAACATACATTTTATTATTGCGCTATAAAAAGTTGTGCCACAAAAGAGTACATGTGTGCGAGTACCTTGTCCAACCGGTTTGCGCGCTCCTTTGACGCCAAATAATCGTCAAGGTCTGAGTCACCGGCGAATCATTTGCCAAGTCCGTCATCAATTTTGGCGTTGAACCAATTATAACTGCGGTAATAATTGGTGACAACTTTGACGTATAATACATTGTTTAAACGTCAACATAACCGATTGGTAAATACCGTTTTAGAATTGGTTCTTCGTCTAAAATGAATGCTTGAAACGACGTGAAGTCCGTCCACGTTCACGTACGCGCTATGTGACGGGGTACGCGGCGTGAAACGGCGCGGTGAAATGTTTGCAACTCTAGACGCGGCTTTACATAATTACTAATAATAGGTTATAAAACCTATTTTTTAGAAAAAAAAAAGAAAAAGAGGGTTTAGTTTGTCCCTTTTGTGTTCTAGAGATATACAAATAAATGAATTTTACCTTTTTTTTTAACAAGATACAAACAGAAATAAAAAGTTGTATTTTTATTTGCTTAAAGAAGTATTCTTACCGTTTAAGCTTTTTTAATTTTAACTTTTTCTTTTTTGTTTTATTATACAGGTTGTCCAGTAACCCAACCGGCAAACTTTAAGGGGTGATTTTACCATGAAAATTAGAAAAAAACATCATTTTAACATATGTCCTAAAGGTCTTGGTTTTGAATTACAAAGTGTTAAATTTAAAAAAATATATTTTTTTGCAAGAAAAACTTACTGGTGTCGTGCATAAAAGGTTTGGGGTAAATATTTTTTAAGAAAAAATCATACCCTGCATTTTTCTAAGATATAAATATTTTTTAAAATCCCCTTTTAGTTTAAAACAAACTTTAGTTCTTGTTTTTTTTTGTTTTATGTACGGTTTTTGCATAAAAATAGACACCATTTTTTGGCATGGTCAGTTTGTTTGTATTCCCTATATCAAGTTCTACAATAAAAAATAACCTTCGTTATTTATTTTTTCATTGAATAGGAATTTGACTACGCTTACAAATGTGATTTAGTTATTTACGCAAAAATCGTACATCAAACAAAAAAATTAGTTTTTTTGTTCTAATTATTTTAGAAAAATTTAGTAGCGTACCATTTTTTTCTTACGAAATAATGTTTTTGGTGCAAAGGGTGCGTGTCATTTTTTTTAATATCTAAATAGGTATAAAAGTTATTATACAAAAAAACAATATTTTTTAAAAGAATTTGACACCCCGTAGTTTAAAAACCAAGACTTTTAGAACACATGTTTATACGAGGTTTTATTCCTAATTTTCATTGTAGAATTACCCCTTAAAGTTGGTCGGCTGAGTTACTGGATACCCTGTATTTGTAATGTTAATAAATAACTCATAATGGAAAGTAAAAATATTAATTGTCTTTTTCCAACAGTTTACAAACTCACTGCATACGTTAAAAAATAATTTATTAAAAGTAGGTAGTTTAAAAAAATAAATAGCAAGTCACATAAAACCCACATTTAACCTGGTATATTGGTGGATATTTTGATATTTTAGTTATTTGTACTAATTTTCTACAAAAAATAATCTGTCAAGCAGCCGACGCACCAAGATACTCTATATCATCTCTTTAGTCTACTAACCAGCAGCGGGACTCCGTGCTCTATAGAATTCTACACCTCGCTTTCTAACGTAGATTTCTACTTGAGAAGTCGATAATCCACTTTTGGTACTCTGTGTGACAATAGACTAAACATCGGAAATGTTCGTAAAATGTCCATATGTTTACTAATACTCTCTAGAACACAAAAGGGATAAACTGAACCATCTTTTTCTTTTTTCACTGAAAAAATAGGTTTTATAACTTATTATTAGTAATTATGTAAAGCCGCGTCCAGACTTACAAACAATTCGCAGAGCCGTTTCACGCCGCGTACCCCTTCACATAGCGCGTACATGAACGTGGACGGACTTCACGTCGTTTCAAGCATTCATTTTAGACGAAGAACCAATTCTAAAACGGTATTTACCAATCGGTTATGTTGACGTTTAAACAATGTATTATACGTAAAGTTGTCACCAATTATTACCGCAGTTATAATTGGTTCAACGCCTAAAATTGATGACGGACTTGGCAAATGATTCGCCGGTGACTCAGAGCTTGACGATTATTTGGCGTCAAAGGAGCGCGCAAACCGGTTGGCTAAGGTCTCGTACACATGTTGGGAAGATCGGGGTAAGATGACGATACTACGAAAAAAGGCAATACAAAGGAAGTAACTTTATTTAATAGTTTAATGCATGTAAATACAAACATGTTTATGATTCTGTGTAATGTTAATCTTACCAAAAATATGAAAATATGAACGAATTTTCACCAAATAACAAAAAAACTAAAAAACCATTTTCGTCAACTTACCCCGCACTTGGTGTAAGTTAACGAACCTATTGAGGTAAGATGACCATTCACAAGAATCACAATAAAATCTTCCATGACCCTGATATCGGTTACATGCTTCGTGCCGCCATGATAGGCAATGATAGCATTGCAACCAGTCTTCAGTTGGTGGGTCCCTATATTCTTCGTTACATTGCCACGCACTTTTTTTAAAAAGTTGGTGTAGTTGAAAATTGATGTGACTATGATGAGTCACAACAATTGTGAAATCAAAGTTAAAGATATCAATCATAAAAGAAAATATTTAAAAAAATTAATCAGTGCGCCAGTATAGTTCACGCCGAGCAAGCTGTAAGTGTGCGTGCAAATCTACCCGCAGCTCAGGGTGAGGAATAATGAGTTCGTTTAGGCGCCACCAGTTTTCCTACAGACTACAAACTGGAAGTCTCCTAGGTGTAGTAGGAACTTGCTCAACGATTGTATACTATTGCACCAAAAGTTATTAAAATCATGAAAAATTTAAACACAAAAAGAGAGAGGTATATTCGGGTGAGCTAAGTGAAAAACAAAAGATCAATTTAAAATGAAATATATTATCTGTACAAAGAAAGGATTATGCAATGTTTATTACAATTATAGAAGAAAGAAAATAAAATTAAACTTTATTTAACTTTTATTATTTAAGAATATTAATTATTATTAGAAAAAAGAAATATATGTTTATGCGAGTTACAAAAAGATTAAATTTATTAAAATTATTAAATTATTAATAAGTTTAAATATATCGTTTATAAGATAAAAATCTTTATTACAATTAAAAAATAATAATAATAATAATAACGATAAAACTTCGGAATGAAATCTATTGTTTAAGAGAAAACAACAAAAGTGCAATGAGTACCGTTAAAAAAAGAAATAGGTAATTAAATCAACAAAATAAAGGTTACAACAATTGATTAGTAAGTTAGTTTAATATTGCCTGATTGTCTGGGAGATCAGGTCCGATGTTTAGGAACGAATCCCTACTAGGTAATGCAGATGCACTGGGCGTCAGGCAATATTCACTTCCAAACCTCTTAAACAACCAACTTCTAAATAACGAGGATCCCAATAAAAGATGAAAGGGAATCCAAAAAGGTGTAGAAAAACAAAGGTGTTGAAAAAGAGAGGTGTAGGAAAAAGCTGAAGAAAAAGCTGGAGAAAAAGAAAGAAGACCCTACAAAAATCGGTAGGCATTAGAGAATTAATTAATAAAAAAATAATCATAATACACAAAAGGGATTATTGAAATAATAAAAAAATCAAAATATAAGTGGCTGAAGGCCTAAGTATTAAGCAACGTTAAGTAAAGAAACTATAAAAAAAAATAAGTCTAACTGTACAAAAGAAAATATACATATATGCAATCAAATAGGACGTTTGTGAAATCCTTGTCGATAGGACGTACCAAAATTAATCAAATTACTTTAATAGAAAAGTTAAAAAAAGGCAATAGAAAAATAAAAATATTTGATATTATAAGAGGCATAGCTGTTACTGCGCATCTATTAACAAGTGAAAAAGTCAATAAAAATCATAAAAGCAAAAAAAATCAACCATAGCTACTGCATTAAACAATAAAAACCAAATAGATAGTTATATAAAATTAAAATCATTTGCTTAATGCGCATGACTAACATTTATTAAAAAAAAGGTTTTTACTGTCGGGAAGAATAACACAAAAATAAAAACTTAAATTTTCTAAAAATTAACAAATTAATATCGATAACATTAAAGTTCGATGCATAACACAGCCCTACTTAATAATAAAAGCTATTATCCCTTTATTACATTACAAAAATAATCAAATTTGACCATCAAATATTAAAACTTTTAAGATGATTCTATATTTTAAAAGTTTACAACTAATAAATAATATTCTGCACAAAATAATCAACTAGCCATAATAGAAAACCATCAAAAATTAAAAATCATATTTCAAGGCTTAAGCTTTATACGTTGTATATCAAATTAATATCAATAAACAATATGAAATAATTATCAATTAACATAATTGACTACAAAGTCCCATTAAAAAGGGTAACAACGCATAATAAGCAAAAAAAGAGAAAAACCATATTACTTTACTGTAAAATATCCATACTTCAAAATATGCAGATATCAGTAAAATCAATAAAAAAGAAAAATTCTTTAATTAATAATCATCATTAAATAATATAACATTAAAAAAAACTCCTTTAAAAGTAATGACATAAGCATTCTTTTATTTTACAAAAAAAACCATTGTGAACAGGTCAGACAGACCTCTAAGCAAATAGTTAAAATTACTAATTATAAAACCTAAGCCAGTGCCAGAAATATTTTAAAACAAAAGATATAACACATCATGTTGTTTTGTTGCCTTATTTTTACTTAATAAATTTAGAAAAGAACGGTTAAATAAATTATGAAATATGCAAAGAATCAATATTATTAAAATGCAATAAGAATCATTTAATAGGTTATGCAGGTCTAATTAAAGTAGTTCGTTAAGCATTGAACAGATTGGCTCCAGAAAAATTACTTAAATTTCAAACATTAATTCTGTTTCTTGATATACAGACAGTCTCTAGTACAGTCTAATTAAAAAGGTCTAATAGTTACTTAAGGTGTAGTTTATTTTGGCTAATTAAAAAAAGAAAAAAAAGAAATTAACTGAAGTAATGTAAACTATATTTTAGTTAAGAAAGGTAGGACTTGCTAGAAACAGCCTCCTTTTAAAGAGAAAGACTCAAAAATTGTATCGAAGACTCTTCGACATAAGATTTATAATATTAATGAAAATAACCAATAAAATAGTAATATTTCTAAAAGCCAATTAATATTCTTAGTTAATTAAACAAGGAAATTATCAATAATAATCATTAAATAAACCAGAACTTACTTCAGGTGTAGGGCGGCCTTAAAGATTCAGACAGCAACAAGTCGTTTTTTCAAATCCTGCCTTGGCAGTAAATTTGTCGTTAAAACCCACAAAATACTCAACAATATTAGCAGCCAATACTAAATTGGGCTTTAACTAAAAATATTTGGAGGTTTTTGGATGAAATCCCTTACGGATGATTTATAAAAATCAAGATTCCCAAAACACCTCCGGCGACTTCGCTTCTCTGTAACAAAGTGTGTTCTTCTCTTTCTCAAGCCGGCCGGGTACGGCACGACCCACATCAGGCAAACTCTGCCCGGGATAACTATTCAACCTAGCACAAGTGGCACGGTCAAGCTGTTTCAATAAAAAGGCCTGCATTCAAAAAGAAGAAGATGCGGCTAATCTCCAAACTTTTGACATTAACATCTAATCAACTAACCTATTTTAAAAACTGATGTAAACAAAGAAAACAGCATGGAAAATGCAAAAATTTAGAAAAATACAGATAATTGGAGGCATAAGAAGGTTAAAAAAAAGATAGAAGGAAGAACTACTTCTGGTTTTACACAGAAAATAATTACCACCTAAAAATCTTAATATTTTAGGTAGATCCAACAACAAAAGGCAGCTAAATTCCAATAAACAAGTAACACTAACAATTTATTATTCATAGGGTTAACCGGAGAATATAATGGTTTAAAAAGACCCCGATATCTGATGACAAATGTGCCAAAATAAAATACTTAGTAAGCCTCGATACCTCGTATTTAAAAAGAAATAATGATACAGGTGGGTAAAAATTCTCGATATAAAATTGCATAACCAAAACAAACGAATGCATCGCTAATGACGAAATCAAACTGTTACAACATGCAGGGCATAAATAAAACTCACTACTGGAACCAAAAATATCTGTAGCAGTGGGATCAACAGCACTGGGACCTGCAACATTAGCAGCACTGGGATTGACAGCACTGGTTCCTGTAACATCAGCTACGTTGCGGCATTTTTGTGCTCTATTTCTTGAAGTGAAGGTTTCTTCCCTTGCTCTTTCAATCGCTTCTTTTCTTGTCTTATTTTTCTTCTCCTCTTTTTCTTCAAGTTCCTTTTGTTTTTATTCTTGGTATAATTTCATTGGGGTGCCACTTATGACTGAAGATGAAATCTTTTTTCCTGGGTTAAAGGACCGTTTAGATATTGCAATTGGCCTTATATTCCAAATGGTAGGAAGGGGCTCATTTTAAGTGTCTTTTTCTAAATACAGCTGTCGTTTACTTTTATGTGTCTCTCTTTGACCGTTTGTGGAAGTCTCAAGTGTTTCATTTGATATGGTATCTTCAGGTGTAGTAACAGATTTTATTTTTTGAGCCAACACAGTTAGAGGTATTTCAGATTCATCATCAGTGGACTTTGAATCCTCGTTTTCTATTAATAACCTGGCATCATCATCATCATTATATTTATCACAAGAGCATCGTTCATTTCAGGTTATACAAATCGTTCAGTTGTTTTTAAAGATACAAAATCACTATCGTTAAACACCAGAAGATTAAAAGGTTCAATTCCGCAAGCTTTAAACCCATTTACGGCATTAATTACAGTGGCTGCCCTGCAGTAAGAATCTCCAAACAAAGGTTCTAAATTTTTGTCAGTGATTGGAATTCCTGGACTATTAATTAGAAAGGAATCACACATTTAGTAAAATGCCTTCAAGGGCCCAAAAACTGAGACGTCTTGCGGTTTCAGACGGTGGATTGTGTGAGGAGGAAACCCCACCAGCACAATACCATTTTCTCGGCAAAAGTTGATTCCCAGAAGGGAAATATGGGAACCATAAACAAAAACGAAACATCAACAATTTTACTACTGGCAATAACTATTAGTATTAAAGAATCATTTAATAAAATCAAATTGGGTTCCTTCACTTACCTGAGAACGACACAAATTCTTAATAAATTCAGAAAAATATTATAACGGACACCATGAAAACAGCTGTTCGCGTATGACTGCTACAGAAGTAGGCAGGCTGGCCATCTGCAAACTAATTTAAATGCGGGGCATTGATACCTAGATGGCGCTAGCAGAAACATTTCAAAAATTAATTCTGTTACTTAAATATAGAATTTAGTCATTTTACCGCGTTCGTCATCTTACCCCGATCTCCCCGGTTGGCCAAGGTACTCGCACACATGTACTCTTTTGTGGCACAACTTTTTATAGCGCAATAATAAAATGTATGTTATGTTCAGATATGCAATTAAAATCTGTAAAAATGGCTCCATAAATACCTTGCGCAAGTAAAAAGTGTCAAGAAAAAGTTAAGAGTTGCAACGCTATTCACACACATTACGCCACTTTTACTGCGAAACATAGACTCCCACTTTTAAGTAGGTCGTTCTACCATTTAAATTTGAAATCATGAAAAAATCATGCGCTTAACGTGACTTCTTCTCGGCCTGTCGTATTTCTTTTTTTTGCCCGTATACCTACATGGGGTTATTCCTAATTTTTATTTTATTTCTAATGTTATTTTTATTTTTATGTGTTTTGCGTGTATAAACTCACTTTGGATTTTATTTTATTTCGTAAATAAATAAGACAAATTGTCGATTCCTATTTTATTGAAATAAATTTTCTTTTATTTTGCGGTCATATCCACTTTAACCTCTAAACTTCGGCACCCTTTACGTCTTTACGTTAAAACTGTACAAGACAAATATTGCGTCACTCAATATTTACCAACAAGTCGGTGCATTTTGATATTGCGCAAATTTGGTAACTTTAACTGTTTACCCCGTTGGTTTACATGCAGCAATTATTAGAGAATACGCAACTCGAAAGATGTTTAGAAAATTTTAAAAATGGCGCAATGTTTAAACTTGCAACAGTATTTACACTGGGCAATACCAAAGTGAAGCCATTTTCTATATTACGCAACACAAAAAGTACATATGTGTGCTAGTACCTTTAGTTTGGATGGATGTTTGGCAAATTATTGCAACTCTAGACGAGGCTAAACAGAAACAACCAATACCTAAGTCAAATTTTCTTGCTAACCGTATATTCGTCGGAGTGGTTTAAACCGTATTTAAAAATGACGATATAAACATGAAAATCAAGAAAATGTAGGTTTCCAAAACGTTGCGTCACAGCGCAATAAGTTTTTAGGTTATGATTATGGGGTTAATATATACTTTAGTTTACACCAAATATAAAAATAATAAAAAAATTTACTTGCCATTTACATTTATGTTAAAAGTTTACAAAAAATGTCCGAAACAAAGTTTTTAATGAGTTAAATGCATATGCCCGTCCGACAAGGATATCTATATTATTTTTAAACCATTGTCCAAGATGTGTTCAAACACGGTTAAATACGTGACGTATATGATGTTACTGTTTAGCAAGAAATTGTAATGTTTTGAACCGTATTAACAACAAAAAATGGCTTTAATTAAATATGTCAATTTTCAGTTTAACAAATTTTATTATAATAAGCATGTGCAAAATTTTATATATATATTTTTTTAATTTGCCATTCCGTGAATACCTACGCTAAAAATAAAACTTTAAATAAATCTTGTTGCCATACTAATCATGTATGTTTAAAGCTGTTTTTTTTTAAATAATAATTTTATGATAAAATGTTTGTTTTTTTCCTGCATAATGTATTATACAGTGTGACCACGGATCGACTTAACCGCACCTGTTTTTTTTATATTTGATTGTTAAAAAAAAGTAATTCATTATAAATATTTATGCTTGGATTAAAATGCCCAATGCGGTTTTTAAATTCGGTATTGGGCCATAGAATATACAGAGTGGTTCAAAATAGCAAAAATATTACTTTGAAAAAAAAACAAAAAAACAGTGTTTTTTAAACTACCTACTAAATAAAATGGTCAAAAAATAAATAAAATTGTTTAATTTTTTTTCTATTGGTTATGGTTTTTAAGAAAAAATAAGGTTAGTGTTTTTATTAAATCTTAGATAAAAAAATATGTTTTTGTCAATTTCGCAAAAAAATGTTGTTTAAGAATAAAATTATTAAAAAAAAACCGCCGAACAATATACAAGGAGATTCAAAATTACAAAAATTGTATTTTGTTGTAAAAAGAAAAAAAAATCTGTTATAAATATTTTTACTACTTATTTAACTTCCATAAGAAAAATAATAACTTTTCATTGAATAATTCGATACTTATAAAGTTACTATTTACTACATGCATTTTAAATTTACTTAATAATTTTTGTATATAAAAAGTTAAAGGGATTATTTATAAAAAGAAACATTTATTTTAGTTTACACTTCGTTTCCTAAGTAATCAGAAGCAATAACAAAAAAAAACACGCGTTTACTAGAGACTAACGAACTGACGAAAAATGTTCATCGCCCATTCGTCCCTAGTGGACGCCTACCTTTACAAAGTAGTTTAAAAATATATTTTTAAATATTTTTTTATTTCTTAAAATAAAAATTTTACAAATATTATGACCTACCCTGTATCTCATACGGCAATTTGTATTATACCTTTTAGCATTTCAGACGAAGCAAAAAATTTTATAAAGAAAACCTTTTTGTTATAAAAAAAAATAAAAACTGATGAGAGTCAAAATAGTTAAAAACCGATCTGCGGTTGGTGATCTCATTTAGCTCTAAAATAAAAACCTTTGGCAAGTGTAAAAATCCGCATCGCCAGAAAGAAGTTTTACTTCCTTATTTTTTAGAAAAATAAAAAGGTTTACGGGTATGGTTAAGTTTATCCGTGAACACACTGTATATCTATGACATATATTTAAAAATATATACACTTTTTTATACCAAATTTTAAAAAGCTGGTCCGCTCATAAAAATATATTTAAAAAGGATATAAAAGAATACCTACTCTTAAAAATTAAAAATATTATTAAATATTTTAGTTAAAATATATATAATTTTTTAAAGGTTATATAAAATTTAAAAATAAACCTATTTAATACCATTTGCAAACCCAATATAACATCTATATAGTGTGTTCCATTAAGTATGCAACAAATAGAAAACTTTTTATTCTTTATTAAAATTGGTGCATAATCCAAAACTGTGTTAGCAGTAGTTAGTTTCAATAAAAGTTAAATAATATACATAGTAAGTAAAAAAAAATCAAAAACCGCTTAAGAGTATAGTACCCTTATTTTTAAAAATACAACAAGATGTTAAATAAAAAGTTATTTAGAATTAAGACTTAATTTTATTTTTTGAAACTTTTAAAATTAATCCTGTATTAGACAGATTTTTATTATTTTGATTAAATATTTTTTTCAAAGCAGTTTTAGCCAACTAACTTTTAAACAAATTTAATTAAATCGACGCAAATTTGTAAAATTGAACTGCATTTATATTTTTTGGCTAACCACTAACTTCAAGTTTGTTGCAAGGATATTTAATAGGGCCTTAAAATTATACACATATGCTTTTAATAAAGCAAATAAACTATAAATAGTAAAATGCGTATAAAAATTCCTTATTTACCTTGTAAAATTTTTGTTTTAAATTTTTATGAAAGTGTAAAGCAGATAAATTAAAATTAAAATATAAATAAATGAAAATTTAAATAGGAGGCCATAATTTGGTAATTAGGCAAAGCTCTTAATTTTAAATAACCTATTTATTTAACTTTTTTATGTTCTCTTATACAGTATTTAATCTTTTTGACCTACCCTGTATACCATAAAACTTTTAATAAAACTAACTACCGCTAATACAGTTTCGGATCATGCACCAACTTTTATAAAGAATAAAATCTTTTGGCTAATTGCAAATAAAATAGTTTTCTATTTGTTGCATACCTAATAGACCACACTGTATATAGACTGTCCACAAATGGGGTTACCAAAAGGACAAATTGACCAAACATTTCATTTTTCGAAAAAATTCATAAAAATTTTGGTATGTAAAAAAATGTGATTTACGAAGAGAAAATGTTGATTTTGTATACAGGGTTCGCAAAAACAAAAATTATTTTTCCACAAGAGTAAACGACCTTTATTTTTTTTATTTTTAAGCAAAATATCGTTTAAAAATTTATGTGGAATAGCATTTTGAATAACTTTATTAAAGTGACAGGGGTATCGAAAAGATTCATAAAACTGATTTTAAAGTTATCAAAAACTAATTATTTTAAATTTTTATAATTAAATGTTCTAAAAAACTTTTATAATTTGCTTTTTACACACAATTTTTCAACTGTAAACGCCAGTTTTCGTCAAATTTTGTTTTTTACCAAAATTAGTTTACTCTTGGAGAAAAATCACGTTTGTTAAGTTTTTGCGAACCCTGTCTAAAAAAAAACAACATTTTTTATCTGGAATTCTATTTTTTTACAAGCAAAATTTTTTATGGTGACTCATTTTCGAAAAATAAAATTTTTAGTGCTCTTGTTAACTGCATCCGTGGACAGTCTGTATACATAATAATATTTTATTCTAATAAGCAAACAACAAAATAAACTATAAAACATATTTTATTTAATAGTACAAAGAGTAAAGAAGTAGGGTTTGCCAAAAATTTAATTGTTTCAAAAGTTTAGGCTTTAAAGTTAATGTTATTAATACACGAGTTCTTAAAGATTAATAAATTTTAATTACAAAACAGGTTAGTTATGTTTTTGCTTTTTACCTTGAGTATTTACGTAGTTCAAGTAATAAATATAAATAGCTGTATATACCAAATAGTATATATTTGAGCCTATTATTATAATTATATTTAAATTAAATTATTCAGAATTAATTATGGCTTAAAGATAAAAACCTAATTTTAAATAGGTAAAAACATCAAGATTTATTAAAAGTAATAGCGAAGACAGTTATAGTTAGTGAAACTGTAATAATTGTCTTTGGTAATAGTAAAAGCAGTAAATATTTTATTAATGCACACTTATTCGAGTACGGCGAATCGAACATGTCCACATTTTAAATGCCTACGACTTTGGTATTTTTAGTTGTTGAAATAAACTATCAAGTTTTTATTATCTGTTAAGCTGGTTTTACACTTACCAAACTTCTTATTCCATAAGTTTGATCAGATATTTGGTACAATTTGTTTCAAGACGAAAGTGTAAAACAAGAACCCAAGCTGCAAGCTGGCGTCATATTGACGTCTCCTTTTAGTCATTTTTGGTCAGCAAAGACGTCATAAGATACCGACAAAAATTACGTTAAAATAACCTCCCTAAGTCACAGACAAAAGACGTCCCTTTAATGACGTCATAATGACGTCTCTAAAATGACGACAAATTGACGTCCCTAAATTTAGGCAAATGACGTCTCATTGACATTATATTTTTATATAGTGCATTTCTTTTATATCCCCCCTTTTATTTTTTGAAAGAATCCAGTAAAAAAATTAAACTTTGGGATATGCAAATAATGCATACATGCGCCATGTTTTAAAGTAAAATTGACATAAAAAAAAACTTAAAAATGACTATTGGGTGCCATCTTGAAATGTTCATGTCAATTTCACTATAAAATTTAGTATTTATGCATAGTTCATATCCCCAAGTTAAATTTTTTAAACTGATCTCTTCAAAAAATAAAAGTAGGGGGACATTAAAGAAATGTACTGTATAGGGTAGTTTAAATTATATTAGACGTTCCTAATAATTTTGATCACTTTAAATATGATATGTAAATTGAATAGCATAATTTGCATGTTATAATCAAACAAAATTTTAAACAAATTACAAGTAGATATATAATTGGTCCAAATTATTTGGAGCATCCTGTATACTTATTTTTATAAATCTTACATGCTTGTTTCAAAATATTTTAAAAATTAATTTAATACATTATTGCTAAGATCTGGTTAAATGTGGTAGGTCACCAGCTGTGGCCAGTTCAAAAAGACAATATCCTAATTCATTTTAAGAACCAATAAGGACATATTTTTACAGAACAAATAGTACCTATTTATTTTGAAGTAACAAATTATATGCTAATAATATTTTATTAATTATTATTATATTGACCAAATAAATAATAAAAGTAACCGTATAAAAAAGTTAAATATTAAATGCTACCTTATGGCTTATACTCTCTCTGTGAATTATGTCTCCAAACTGTTGAGATTGCAACTTGACCTGACAGAAAATCCAACTGGGGTGTCCTCTGGAAAACCTGAGGAGTTAAGCTGATTTGGTTTAGTTAACGTTGCTTTTAATTTTTTTCTTAATATCTTTAAAACCTTTCATCCAATTTGGATTAAATTTGGTACACTTATTTATTGTAATAAGACACTTGTAAAGCTTTACCTAGATTAAGACAATAGGACCCAGTGGCGTCTCAGTGAGCACTACAGTCAATATTAATAATAAAAAAAGTACGCCACTGACTTTTTTTACATTTTTTAGATTAAGCAATAAAAGATGCAACTTCTTAGTATTTTTTATTTTCTTCGTGCCTCGCTTCATTTTCAAAAAAAAAATAATTTAAGCCACTGTAAGTTATGTTAAAAATTAGCCCTTAACAGCATAAAATAAAATCCAAAATTTAAAAAAATCACTATTTCTACCTTTGTAAATAATAGGAAAAATGAAAATTTTAAATAAAATATACGTCTGCTTAATTATTTTAAAGCAAATTATTGTTTGATTTTTATTTTTGCTTTTTATATCATGTTGTCTATGAGTACTTTTTAGAAGAAGTAAAACTGCTAATTGCTTAATTAGAAAAAACATATAATCAACGTTAGAAAAGTCAGTTTTTTGAGACGCCACTGGACCTAACATTCCTAATTTAAGCAAAGCTTTATAAGCACCTTATTACATTAAATAGGTGTCTCAAATTTTCTCCAAATCGGTTTATGGGTTCCTAAGATATTTAAAATACACTGACTTTTTTAAAGACTTAAACTCCCTGTTTCTTAGAATTGAAGCAAGTCCGGACATATGTTAATAAAAACTTTTAATAATAAAAAGACGTAAGAAAGCACTCCTTTTAGTTTTGTACCGTAGTTAGAAAACACCCTTTATGTTTAAACAAAAAACAAACTTGTTTATTTGGAAATTTATGTTTTACCTGTGAACTGTGACTAGAAACAATCACTTAGATGCGATAATGACAAGAATCTTTGGTTATTATAAATAGAAAAAAAAATTAAGCCTACTTTTAAAAGATAAATAAAACTCAATTACTAAAATTTAAAAATAATGAAGAAGAAAAATTGGAAAAATGAAGTCGGTAGTAACATATAATAATAAAGTATAAAATTCTTTTGTGTATTTAGTAGTTTAGCAGAATATTATTACCCGACCTAATTTTTCTAATTTTTTTATTCAATATTCTTAAGTTTTAGAGGATTTCTTTTAGTACCATCCACTAAAAAGAAGTACTAGTACTTTTTCTCATACGTAAACTCTTCGGACAAAACGACATTGCTACCCCCAATAGGTATAAGTTGGGTTTACACTGAAACACTTAACTTGATCCGAGACTTGACCCAAAAAATAGGTTGTCAGCAAAGTCGGTTTACTGACAATAGTTGAACGTGACAACATCATAAGAAAATACTGATGGAATATTTGCTATGAACAATTGACACTACATTCACTTTTTACTGCACTTCATACTTGACGAAAACATGTAAATGTATTATTGTATTGTATAGCAGCTGTCCACGCGGACCGCTCACTCAAGTAGAAGAGAAACAGATGTCGAACGCTGCCGAACGCGGAGGCCGATTGTGCCTCTTTGTTGCTCGTTCCGCGCTCTCGCTTGCACTTCAAGCCTTAAATGGAAAGCCTCAGGGCGAGGTAACGCCGCATAAGTCAGGTTTTTGGTGCGTGCAGCCGGCTCCATTAAGTTATAAGATGTTGTCACGTCAAAAAATAAATAACACAAAAAAATATGGACTCTTAGCTAAAGACCACAACAAGACAAATAAAAATATTTTGACTTACCTTCACTGTTCAAACATCCAACATATAGTGTATTCCTTTTACCTTGTAGAACCGTTCTGAACCGTTCTCTGAACTGTCAATAGTATCAAGAGCGACATGAAAAAATGTCAAAAAATTGTAAAATGAACACTTATGGTGTCGTTCTGGACGGTTCTGAAGCATTAAAGGAATACAGCAATAGATAGAATATATCTACCAGAGGCAGCTTTGCCTAAAAAATAAGTCTTGTACCTTTGTCGTTCGCCATCCTAACCGGATTTTCTTATTAGGACCACTGCGAGAGTGCACTTTTTCGAACTTACAATTTTGCTTTTACAGATTTTTTGATTAAATGCATAATCCTCGAGTTATTCGCGAAATACCCAATAAACCGTTGATTTTTCGTCGAAAAATTGTTACTTTCAATCGCAAGTAACATGAAAAATATTAGTGTTATGAAAAAATGTAGGGAACAATTTTTGCTAAGAATCACTTTTTAATTGATTTATGTGGTTAAAATTAAAAAAAAAAATGCGACCACCCCCAGGGTTTTGGCGCACTTCTGTTTAATATAGATTTTAATCCTTGGGCTATTCCCTACCTTCTGTTAAAATTTTAAGTCAATCCATGCAGGACCACAAAATTTCCAGGTTTAACCTTTTTTTAAGCTTCATTTCCTGTACTAATTAAAATAGCAGGAAAAAGTAAAAGAATTTTTTTTTAATTTTAAATGAATCATTATCTGTTCGGTTTCTACTTTTACAATTGACTATATTTTAACCTAAAATAATAATGTTTACATTGTATAATATGTATAGAAAGTAAGTTAAATTATTATGAAATAAAAACAATTTTTGTTTAGTTAACATCCTCTTTTGCTCAAACAAAATCCAAGTTACTTTGTATTGAAATTAAGTCAAGTTAAGGGATGGCTAAACAAAAAAAAACGGATAATGAAAAATATTATTTTGTCATTTTCTGGTATGGTCTTTTATAAAAAAAAGAAATTTATGGAAGACGATAATTTTCTATAAAATTTGAAAAAACAATAAGTACTTATATACAGGGTGTCTCTAAAAGGTCTGTACAAGAAACTATCACAAATTCCTTGGACCAAAATACATCTATCTAACGTTATTTAGATTGGTCAAAAAGTTGATTGTTTGCAAGATACAGGGTGTCAAAGTTTTTAATTTTAGTTATAGTTAAATATTTTATCTATCATACGACATTTTTTGACAAAATTCAGTAATAAGAGGTTCTTCAGAGTGAGGAATCAAAATATGCTAAAGTTTTTGTCATAACATGTAGAGGGAGCCACCTGCAGTACTTTTTGGATTAATAGTGTCATAACTTTTTTGTCCCGGTATATTATAGTTTTTATATAGAATTTTTTTGCTTCCTTATTTTTTGCAAAAAACAAATACCTGGTTAATATTGCTACGGGCGACCGCTTTTAAGATATTTCAGAATAAACATTTTATTCCATGCCAAAGTTTGCCATTGCATTCATTCAAGCTTTATCTAGGCCACCTAGTAGTATCCAAAAGTCAGTACAAAATGCTACCATAAATTCTTTGGGCCAAAAATACAACAATCTAATGCATTTTACCTTAGTCAAGAGGTCGTTGGTTGGCAAGATATAGAGTGTCAAATATTTTACGTTTATTTATTTTACTTGGACACCCTGTATCTCGCAAAGGTTTAAAATTCTAATTAAGACAAATTGGGTAAAATCGTTGTATTTTGACATAAGAAAATTATTGTAACTATTTTTACAGACTTTTTAGAAGAAACCGGGGTTGCCTAAAAATGTTTAATCTAATATATCTAGTAAAAAAATGGGACAATTTAAATTATATACTAGAATTATAATATAGCGAGCCAACAAAAAGTTATGACACATTACGCAAAGGACTGCAGGTGGCTCCCCTACATTTAACAGCAAAAATATGAGCAGGTTTCGATTCAATACTTTTAAAAAACCCGTTATACCAAACTTTGTAAAAAGAATTTCAATAATAAATACAACATTTAAAAATATCTTGAATAAATAAAAACTTTGACACCCTGTATCTCACAAATGATCAACTTTTCGACTAAGGTAAATTTCATTAGATCGTTATATCTTTCCCCAAGGAGTCTATGGTAGCATTATCTACAGACCTTTTAAGGGACACCCTGTAGAATTTTTGGAAAAACCCACAAAAAGTTAATAAATATAAATTAAAATATACAGGGTGTTCTATAAGAAAAAAAAACACCAAAGTATTCTATAAAAAGACTACACAGTCAATCTATCTGAAGTTTTATTGCATATATTTAAGAGCAAACGAGCCTATAAAAGAGGGGCAAAATGGAAAAGATCTGAAAACTACCCAGTAGCATTTAAATGGATCGCAATAGCCATTAACTGTTTTCACTACAGTTGTTGTTTTTTTTAACGATATACATATTATATTAGATTTTTGATATTTCTACGGTTTTCGAGATACCCTGCAAAACCATCGAAAATTAAACACCCAGTACATATACTTAAAACCAAGATTAAGTTAATTTTACCCTCAAAAATAGTAGGCTAAATAGAGATTTTCTTACCCAGTATAATATTTGTATCTTCTTTTTTAGCTATTCTTAATGGTCTTATAAAGTATCTTGAAGAATATGGAGACACATTAGTATTTCATGATGGTGCATTTAGCTCCATACTAGTTACAATAGATTATGATCTTACTGAAAAGATTTTAAGCTCATCTACCCATATAGATAAAGCACAACAATATGAGTATTTACATAATTGGCTTGGACAGGGATTACTAACCAGCACAGGTGAGTTTTAAATAAAACCACTACTACTTTTAGAGCAGCCAAGCACTAGCAACTTTTTTCAGCCACTGCAAGGTTGGGTAAATGAAACAGATTTTTGTTATGTGATCTTTTAAGAGCAATTTATATCGTATTATATTTTTTGGTTTTCCTATTCCTGTTTTTAAAATAAAAGCAAAAATAACTGCTGTTTCAGTAAAATCCATGGTAACAAAGCCACACTTTAGTAAGCAAGTGCACGAAACACAAATCTATTGGTATTTTGGGTTGAGCAACTTTATGTTGGTCATTAAAAATGTTGCTAGTGCGCGGCAAGCCTTATACAGGGTGCATTTTTTTAAAAGTTACAATATCTATATTTTCTAAACCAAGACAAATATCAAAAAATAAAAAAATATGGTTTCTATAAAATCTGCGAGGCGAATATAAATACCGTATTTTTTTAAACACCTCTATTAACTTCTTAAGCTGAACCCTCAGTTACTTAAAAATCCTAAAAGTCAACACAACTTATGTGGCATCTCTTTAAGAGCTTATAAAAATTGTTTTTGTTGGTCGTAAAAAAGTTGAGGGTAAAATCAAATACTACCTTTAAATTTTTAAAAAATACCTTATTTTAATAAAGAATACCAGAAAATGTCAGTTAAATTAATAAAAAATTAATCAAAAATTTAATTATAAATTAAAATGTTACATCCTGTGGAGCTAACCAGCCCAAATAAAAAGTTTTAATTAGTTTTGGTTTGTTCTTCTGAATTTTGTCGGGAAAAAAAGCAACTGGTCTTTGTTGCTAAGCGCTTGTGCTACATAACTAACCAGAACTTTTTATGGGGCCGGGTTAGCTCTACGGGGAGTATTATTTTAATTTATTAATACACTCTAATTAATTTTATATTTATTTAACTGGACATTTTCCGGTATTCTTTATGAATAATAAAGTATAATTTTTCTAAAGTTTAAGGGGTAGTATTTAAATTTACCCCAACTTTTTATGACCAACGAAAAGCATTTTTATAAGCTTCCACAGAGGTGTCACATTTAAGATTGCAAAGTAAGTAGGAGTGCAAGCAAGGGGTTAGTAGAGTGTTTCGATAAATATGTCATATATATTCCACCCGGGTTTCATAGAAACGGCATTTTTACTTTTCATATTTGCTATGATTTAGAAAATATAGCTATTGTAAGTTTTAAGAACGCACCCTGTATACCCAAAACCTTAGGTACTTTTATACAGGGTGTTTCTGAACAAATGCGAAAAATTTTACAAGGTGATTCCTGCGCAAAATAAAAGGGGAGTTTGTTGAGACATGGGTTTAAAAGTCGACCATTAGGGAATGCAGTGGTACAAAAATGGCAAGAAATAATAATAACTGGCTTTATTTTAAAAATATAACAAAATATCAAAAACAAAGGTTATTTTTAAGTTAAAATGTATGTATGCCTAGATATGAAGTAATGGATTTTTATTTAGATTCTTATGTTATTTATATTATATTTTTTTAATTTTTACTTAACTTTTCTACACTTTCTTAAAATTTTAAAACATTTTTCGAATAATGAATTTTTATTTGCAGAATAAAATCTATAGAACATTTGTCTTATTAAAAAGCATATTTGTAATATTCTAGCGCTCTGTTGCATATTCTGCATCCAACCTAAGTTAAGTAATTAATATAGATAAAAAATATAAATACTATTTTATTTTACAAATTTGTTTCCCATATAAGACCTAATTAAGTATGTTTTTAAAGTTAGTTAGACAGAGTAGATCATTTTGGAAACGAAAAAAAATAGTGGGATAAAAAGTCATTGTAAAGGGTAAAAATATAACAAAAATAAAAGGAAAAATAAATTTCAGGCAATCTGGGGTCGGAAAGGGGGGGGGAAAGAGAGTTTAGGAAAAAAAATGGTTTTTATTAATTTCCGACAAAACTACAAGTCCTACAAAAAAAAAAAAGTTTTAAATGGCAATATTGTAGGTAGTAAAAAGATGTACATCTTTGTATTTACACTTTTTTACATAACCTCAAAATTTAGGTAAAAATTTTAAATTACCAAGTTTTTGGTTTTTCATTTTTATCCTTCATAAACAAAAAGGAAAAAATACAAAATTTGGTAAGAACTAACCTTATGTATGTCCAAAACACACTCTTATTTTTTGAAGTTAAAATATTTATTTTTCCAGCCTATTTTAACTTACATAAAAAGCACCCTTATTTTTAATCGAAAATTCACGTGTCAAAATATCGGACGTTTCAAAATTCGGTAAGTCTTTTTTCGTAAAAATCTCTACTTTTCGATGGTGTAAAAAATAAACATTATTACGGTAACTTTTTTCAGAAAATGAATTTCCTGGCGAACCAGTGTTACCATGAGGGGTTTAAGGTAAATACTTTTTAATAAAAATAGTGGGCCATTGCATTTTTCTAAAAAAATAAAAATTTTATAAAATTCTCGTTTGGTTTGAAAGTCAAGCTTTTTTAATTTGATGTAGGGTTTCTGCGTAAATAAAGAAAAGCCACCTCCCGTCATGGTCATTTCGTATAGGTAAAATCTAATTCCACATTAAAAAATTTACCTTTTTTTTTTAATAAGAGAGGATTTAACCCCGCCGTAAAGTTGTTTATATTTATTTACGCGAAAACCGTGCATCACAATAAAAAAATTAATAAAATTTGTTCTAAAGTAACCGAGAATTTTAAAACATATTTTAAATTTAAAAAAATGCAGCGGCATAACACTAAAAAAATATATATTTACTTCAAAAACCTTATCGACGACACTGCTGATTTTTTTTCTTGTACAATAAATTCTTTGGATGTATAAGGGACATCTCCAAATTTTTTAAAAATATCTGAATTTTATAAAAGTTATTATAAAAATAATAAATGTTTAAAATTTTTATCGCCCTGTAGCTCTGGTGAGTTTTGATTTTAATATTTTTAAAATAACTGTCTTATTTGACTTTTATGTAAACAATTTTAGATAAATTGACTTTTCTTTACGAGTTCTACAATCTTTTATAAATAATTGTTTAACTTTAAAAACACCCTGTATACACAACAATCCATTAAAAAATAAATATTTACCAATGATGGGTTTCTAAAATGGAACACCCTGTATACTTATTTGTCAAAAATAAATTTGCCTTCTTAAAAGCTTTTTAAAAATATTAATTACTGTGGTTTTTTTTATAAACAACGACAAAATACCCAATATTCATAATTCACATCTAAAATTTTGCAGTAGGCCATGCAAAGAAATCAGTTAACATTCTTTTTATTGTGGTATCTAGGTATGTTACGAATTTTAAAATTAATTTTTGCTATTTCATTTAAATATGTTTTTTCTTTTGTTACCTAAATCTGGGTATGTAGCAGTTATACAAGCAATATTATTAATTTGTAAGTAATTTAAATTAAATAATTTTTTTCAATTTATTTTATAATAATATATTTAGTTTATTCTTGATTCAGAAAAACATAAATCAAAAAGTGTAGGTATTTCTTTTGGATAAAAACCTAGTTTCAACAAAAACTGTTGCATTAATTAAAAATGTCAGTAAATATAATAGAATTATAGGTGTTTTTTGAATAGGAAACAAACAAAATAGAATAATGCTCACAATAAATTAAAAAATTAGTTAATAAAAACCATTTACGAATTAAATATTCTGCAAACACCACTACAGTAATCAACCTCAATAAAAAAACTGGTAACTAATTTGTTTTGCATGGCCTACTGCAAAATTTTGGGTATGAAATAAGATACTTGGGAATATTTTCGTTGTTTATAAAAAATAAACCCACAGTGTCATATAAATATTTTTAAAAGGCTTGTAAAAAAGCAAATTAATTTTCTGGTACATATATAGGGTGTTTCATTTACAAAAACCCAACATTGGACAATATTTCAAAAACAATAATAATTGGAAAAATCTGACTAAGCCACTGCATTTTATGATTTTTTTTAATGAAAATCAGTTTTTACCTTTCTGATACGTTATCAGCCAACTGAGATACAAGGGCTACCTGAAAACGCAAAATTTTCAAAATCACCCTAAGGCTTAGAAACAAAGAGGGCTATAACAGTTTTGTTTATGGCATCTTTTGTTTTATAAAAAAGTAGCTCAGGTTTGCGAGAACCGCAAGGTTCTATTTTTAATAATAACTGAGATACCCCGCTGTTGAAACCAAAATGGGACATCCAGTACAATGCAAATATTTTTAATATTATGATTTATTATTTCTTTAAAGCAGTTTTAACCAACTTAGTCTAGAGTCAAAGCCATCAAAAACGTAAAATATGAAAAAAAAATACAGAAAAATAAAACCCACTGAGAAAATAACAAAAATTAAAGAAAAATAAATTCCAGGCGATTTAAGGTCGTGAAGGGGAAGAGGGGGTTTAAATAAAAATACGGTTTTTCTTGATTTTCGTTAAAACTACTTATGTCCCATTAAAAAAGTTACATAAATGGAAAAATTGTAGGCAATAAAAAGATCTACAACTTTTGAATTTACGTTTTTTTACATTGGTAAAAATGTACCCTTGCATGTCCCAAATACACTGTAATTTTTCGGTTTAAAATAATTATTTTTTATTTACATTATTTTGACTATATATCAAAAAAGTACTCCCTATTTCCACGTGTCAAAAAATCGGTATTTTTTAAAAGTAGAATATTGTTTTGTTCCTTAAAATCTCAACTTTCTAATGGTGTAAACATTAAACTATACATTAAATGATAAATGTTGTCAAAAATGCAAATATCTCGAATTCGATTTTTTTAAAAATCATTATTAGATTATGGTTGATAATTGTTAAAACCAAAAAAAAGATATAAAAGGATGAAACCCATTAAAAAATGTAGGGAAAATAACAAAAATAAAAGGAAAACCAAATTTAAGGCGATCTGAGGTCGGGAAGTGAAAAGGGGTGAGTTTTTAAGGGTAAAATCGGTTTTTGTCGATTTCGGTCAAAAACCGTGTGTGCAAAAAAATGTTTTTATTAATTGTCAAAACAATTGCGGTTAAAAAAATTTGACCAAAATTCGAGCTGGCAATATGGGTCGTCGAATTTAGCATTTTATTCTGAACATGAACAAAAAAATTCCATAAAAATAATTTTTGATACATTGGCGCCTATAACCTGGTCTACCAAAACTACAGGAGAACTTTATTTAAATGGGTACCTTAACATAGTTTTAACTTCCGCAATATATTTCAATTTAAATTTCTACCAGCAGTTTAAAACAAGAAAAAGCGACGTAGATTTCTTTGTCTTTATTAAATTATATATATATATATTGTTTTTGTTTAGGTTCCAAATGGAGAGCTCATAGAAAAGCAATAACACCATCTTTTCACTTTTCTATATTACAAGAATTTGTTGATATCTTTGAAAGTGTTGGAGATAATCTCGTTAATAAATTAAAGAGAGAAGCTGGAAAAGATAGCGTGGAAGTTTATAATATTATTTCTTTGTATGCTCTAGATGTGATTTGCGGTAAGTTAACCATATTTTCAAATAAAATAAATTAATTTAATTAATAGAAACATTGCACAAGAAATATATTAGCAAACCGCGTGAATATTTTTAGAAAAACTCAGAATATTTAAAAAACAAAACGAAAAGACAAATTATCTGAAAACGCTCGCAGTAAACGAGAAAGCATTGTTAGCATCATACAAAGTAAGAGAGTTTTATGATTTTGAATAATAAAAAAACAAAATAAAATCGGAGCTGTTATTAAAACAAAAAGTTTCTAGAAAGATCCTTTAGGCAAAAAGTTTTTAATTGACGCGACTACAAAGCGACCAAAAATGGTTGGGGCATCCGTATTTTCGGACGCACATGGTATTTTGTATTTACAACATGTTTTTCAAATTACCAGATGGGAAATATTTTAATTATTAATTAAAAAAAACTACTTATTCTTAAAAAGTTCATCTTGATGAGAAAATAAATTTCTATAAGAATATTTGTATGTTGGATGTATGGCTATATTTCCAAAAGTTGTAAAGATTTGCATGTGTAAGTGATTACAAGAAGTTAATGTGAAGTATTTTAATTAAAAAAATGTTTTTTTAATATTTAGAAACATCCATAAATGACGGGATAAAATATAAAATTATTAAACATTTCGCAAATTTTTTTCTCAATATGGCACAAATGTCAAAATTTGACAACTCTTGATTCGAAACTATCATTTAAAGTGCGGATATTAAATACGTCATAAAGGGTAACCCTAAAATGTACCGTATGCATCATAGAGTAGTTGTGCATTTTTTTCTTGAAAGTCCAGAATTTAAACATTGCCTTATACCAAATTTTCATTAAAATTGGGAACAAAAGATGTGTACTCTTTAGCTGGTATCGTTGTTTGCGTACAACGCTGTTATGAATAAAGTTAGCGGGTGATGTATTTTTAAATTTTTGCAAAAATGCACGCAGTCCGATAAACAACAAAATAAGTTTTTGCTTTTTAAAAAATCGTTTGCCAAAATTGGAAACCAAAATCTTTTTCAAGCCACCCTGTACATTCGACATACAAATATTGTTGTGGAAATGTATTTTATTACCAAGCGGGACTTTTTAGAAAGGGGTTTTTTTTTTCGTTGAGTAAATAATTAAAAAGTTTCCCATTTAATAAGATCTTTCGAAGACAGGGTGTAGACTATTTTAGGAAAGATAGAAAATCACATATTACATGGCATATACAGATCATCCAAACCACTCAAAACCATATTTGGAATTAATTTAATGCACATTTTTTTATGTGCTAGCTTAGTCTCCGTTGACTAATTCCTTTTTTCCAAAAAACTTGATTAAAGTACAGTGTTTCCATAAATGGATTTAACTAAATTTGTATTTTTGTTATTTTTAATATTTCGAAAAAAAAGTTATTTTTCATAAAAATTTTTGCTTCATCTGAAATCCTAAAATCGTAATAAAAATTACCATATGATGTATAGGGTTCAAAATTTCAAAAATCACATACATATATATGTAAAAAAAAACCACCTTAAAAGTACGAAAAGGTAATTAAAGTGTATGATACATTTTTTTTCTTATTGATTATGGTTTCTAGGGAATGGTAGGGTTAAATTTAAAGAACTTCAAGAAAAAAATATTTTTTACAATTAAGTAAAGAAAAGTGTTTTTCTTTAATATACACAAAGATTCAAAATAACAAAAATGTCATTTTAGCAAATAAAAAAAAATCGGTTATAAATATTTTTTTAAAACTATTTACATAGTAAAAGAGTAATACAAATTCAAACTTTCTGTTAAATAAAACGTTACCTTTTGAGTTACTTCTTACATACATTTTACTTAACTTGAGAATGCATGCATAGAAAAAATAAAATGAATAATTTATAAAGAACAAATAAACATTAATTTTAGTTTACACTTAATTTTCCTAAGTAATATTAAGCAACAAAAAAAAATGTATAAGACCTTTTTATTACTTTTTCATGCTTTTAAATTAATTATTGACAAAAATATTTTTTCAATTTGTTTCATTTTTAAAAATAATATTTTTGCTATTTGCAACCCCTTTGTATATCCAATTGAAATTTTTATTATAGCTTTTAGCATTTTAAGGAAAGCAAAACATTTTTATGAAGAATAACTTTTTCTTGAAATATTAAAAATAATTTTTTTACGGGTATAGTTAAGTCCATCCGTGAACACACTACATTTTTAGTTAACCATAGGTAAAGTTAAAATATATCATAAATCCCAATTCTGGCACTTAAATGAAGTTATTTAACATTCTGTGGGTTGCATTCCATCCGAAAGATACCTACAACCCATCTTTAAAACGATGTCAAGTTGCCTTCCTATTTTAATGTTCAAAGCAGTAAAGGTATTACCGCACATAACCGCAACGAAGGAGATGCGGTGCAAAAGTTTTAAATTTAATAAAATTGCAGTAATATAAGTCTGGTATACTCAATGTTAAATTAAGAAATGTTTTTTCGGGAGGGAGGAAGGGTGGAAAGTTTATTATTCCCAGAGGGATCCTGAAGTTTCCAAAAAGTCGAAAAGCACAAAAAAGGCTCTCAGGTGTAAGAACCCAACAAACAATTATACTTTTTGATAACATTTATACCTATGATTTAATACCAAAATTCTCGATAGTATTACTCCCCCAAGGCCACCCCTTGAATTTAATACTAGGCTTTAAACTACACCTGATCGTAAAAATGACCTTTACAAATAAGGTAACACAGTTTTACATATACTACCCACAGAGTTTCGATCAAAAGGAACAGAGATATGTAAAAAATTTGTTGTATTTAAAGAAAGAGATATTTATTCATAAAACAATAAAATTAGTTTGAAAAAAAACTTTTTAAATTTTTAAGGGCATGAAAAGTGCTTTGGAATTTTTTCAAATAAACTTTCCCTACTTTTCTCTATAATTGTGAATCCGGAGTCGGTGCGGTTATGTGTGGCCAGACCTTAAGTTGTTCAGTATATGTAGTATCTGCCATTAACATGTGCATATAAGGTCTGGACGTCCAGTGTGTCTAAAGGATACTACACGATCATTTTATATTATAAACTTTAATTGTTTTTGTGAAATTATTTGTTTAGTTTTTTTGGAATATTTATTTAGTATGCGTGTAATTTAAATAGGCATTAAAAGGTATTGTATCTCATAGATACATAACGACTATTTTTGCAACTTTTTTATTTTTACCTTTTTGATATTTTTTATAAGTTGTTTTAAATTTTAAAAATATATATATATTAATACAATCTAATAAACAGAAATAATTTTGCCGAAATTTACAAAATTTTAATTACAACATTGAAACATTTTTATTTTACAAATTTCTTATGGTATCCCAGAGATATAAGCATTGCGACCATCTAACCGCGTGTTAAAACTAAACCTTATCTTATAAGCTATCTAGTTTTAACTTTGATAAAACGATTTTTAAAAAGTTTTGTAATATTTTATGTTTTCTTTGTTTTCTGGGAGATTAAATTTAAACAAAAATATTATTTGGCCAGAATAAAATTTAAAAGTTTATTTAATATTTTAAGAAAATTAAAACTTTTATACATTATGAAGAACAATTCTGCTCTTCAATAATATAATAAAAGTTATTATTGCTTTAAAAGAAATAATAAAATGGTCGCAATAATAACTTTTATTATATTATTGAAGAGCAGAATTGTTCTTCATAATGTATAAAAGTTTTAATTTTCTTAAAATATTAAATAAACTTTTAAATTTTATTCTGGAGAAAAGCCAAATAATATTTTGTTTAAGTTTTGTAATATTTCAGAAGCTGCAATGGGAGTTAAAGTCAATGCACTAAACCATGAATCAGAATACATAAAAATATTAAAATAACCTGTAAAATAGTAATGGAAAGATCATTTTCACCACTTAATCCAATGTTTTACCCAATAACATGGAACTATTATAAAGAAAAAAGGCAGTTAAGGTAAATTGTTCATTCACTCTTAAAAATAGTTGTTTTCTTTTTATAAAAATCCTGCTTTAATTTATTTAGGAGCTAAAATTTTATTTGTGTAAGGCTTTTGCGACCATTTTCTGCTAAACTTATGTTTTTTGTTCTATTAGGTCGTTGTTGTAGATTTTGTATCCTTGACGTTTCGCCAGCGCGAGTGGTTGGCATCCTCAGAAGGTTCCTAGTAGACTACTTGCGTACTACTGAGTCCCGGCGCGGACGCAGCGAGTATTTATAGGCCGCTTGGGTGGGCGTGGCCTGTTCCGGTGGGTCGTTGCGCAGTTGTTGTTCCTACCGTGGTGCTATTTTTGTGGTTTTGAGAATAATTGGTATCCACGTTTTATTCACCTTTATTAATTCTTCTGTTTTGTTGAAGTTGTTGGTATGTTTGTGTATTTCTATGGCTTCCCTGTACAGTCTGGCATGGTAGGCTAAGGTGTTAACAAGAACCTGGGTATTTTTAAATTGTATGTGGTGCTCTGAGCGTGTGTTTATCGGAACGACCAAGAGATCGACCAACACAAGAATTAAAGAACATAAAGCTAACTGCCGCCTGGGACAGAAGATAAATCAGCCGTGGCGAAGCACACTTTTTCAGGCACAGAGCACCACATACAATTTGAAAATACCCAGGTTGTTGCTAATACCTCAGCCTACCATGCCAGACTGTACAGAGAAGCCATAGAGATACACAAACATACCAACAGCTTCAACAAAACAGAAGAATCAATGAAGATCAATAAACCGTGGATACCAATTATCAAAACCACAAAAATAGCACCACGGCAGGAACAACAACTGCGCAAGGACCAACCGGAATAGGCCTTGCCCACCCAAACGGCCTATAAACACTTGGAGCGTCCGCGCCGGGACACAGTAGTACGCAAGTAGTCTACTAGGAACCTTCTGAGGATGCCAACCACACGCACTGGCGAAACGTCAAGGATACAAAATCTACAACCATGGCCGAATAGCCCGAAAAACTTAAGTTTAACATTTTTATTTGATTTTTAGCTACACAAAAAAATTTAGGATAAATAGAAAATCTCTGAAAAATAAATTTGTCCTCTTGTAACATATATCTTGGAACGTACTATATGTTATTAAGAAATGTTAATGTCTTTTTCGTATTTTTCATTTACACCAGTGAAAAAAATTAAGGATACAAAAAAATCCAAAATTTTTAAGGTGTGCAACGTGTACCGCGCAATCCTAATGAATACCGAAAATATTTTTTTTACATTTTTGGGATTTTTCTTGGTCTAAGAACTTAGATTTTTTTAACTTAACCAGTATATATGGATTGAATAACTTGTTCATTTAACTTAAATTTGATTTTTAAAAAGTTCATTAGGACCACTTCTCGCTGAAATATTGAACTTTGAATGAAAAATGATCCTTTTGCCTTTAACCAGCAATATCTTAGTAACCACTGATGATACTAGAAAACTAAGGAGGGTTTTGAAACCTTGAATAAAATCTTCACCAAAATCAGCCATGTTTTTTTTTAAGCAACCGCTAAATTGAAAATATTGAGAAAACCAGTAATGTTAAGTGTCTCTTACACAATTTAGTAGGTTTGTTCCAGCAGAATGCTGGAAACATGTTAGCAACAATCGTAAAACGCAGAAATTGTTACAAATATTAGTCAGAAATGTTGGCAACAGTTGTCTGCTGGAACGAAAAAAACAAGGCGTGCATACTGCTTATACGTCAATACAAGAAAGGTTATGTTAAAAATTTGTCAGCAGGGCCGTGCCTAGCGGGTGGTGCAAGTGGTGCAAGGCACCAGGGCGCAACGTTTCAGGGGCGGAAAATTGTGAAATAAAGGGTGGAAAGTTTGTAAATGAAGGACGGTAAATATAAATGAAGTGTGATTTGAAAGCGAGGACCTTTATTTTGCTCTTCAAAAATGTTTGTACCTCCATTACATTTTGTCGTAGGGGCGGCAATTTATTTTTGCACCACGGCGCAAGACACTCTAGGAACGGCCCTGTTTGTCAGTAATGTTTGAAGCAAGTTTGCAAACTTTTTAAACAGTTTCGAACATGTTTTCAACATCTTAAAACTACTGCTTGAACAACAAATAATTGTATAATGTTACAAACATGGCACTGCTGGAACGACAAATTGGACGTGCTCAGAATCGGAACGGTTGCTAACATTTCTGACAGCCTGCTGGAACCTAGTATGCCTACAAAAACCGCAAAAAGTTTTAATTCAATCTATCAAACCGTCTTTTTTATTTCATCGATTTTTCAAGAAAGAATTAAAGATAACGATTTTTACTTTAAATAATCAAAATCTTAAATGTTAAGAAATATGTTTTTAAATGTTTGTTTAAATTTTGTTAAATATTATAATCATTTTAAGTGAAAATTGTTATCCATTTATTAGTTTTTAAGTTTAAAGAGTTTTCAAGATATTTAAAAAACTAATTTTATAAAAAAACTTTAACGCCTTGTAATTGAGACGTAAAGTCTGGACATGTTTATAGGAACCTTTTAGACACAAGAAATCACCTCCTTAAGTTTCGTTTCGTATTTAGGAAACACCATGTATTGTTTTGCAATTAACAATTTAAATAAAAGTATTAAATATAAAAATATTTCTACTACTTATAAATAAACAAGATTTTTGTATGTTAAAGGTAGTTTAGATAGTAGATTAATACTTTTTTTTAATTGGCTATTTACGATGAAATCTACATTATATTAATTAAAAATAAATTAGAAATACATTAAATGGTATATGTATAATAATTATTGTGTGGTTCAATTTGCTTTCAAGAAATAAAATAACATATATTTAAAAATATATATATATATTTTTATAAACTACTAGCCGAGCCGTGTGAATTCAACACTAAAAACAATCTAAGTTGCAAACTTTACCTTTTAAATTATAAGTAGATATAGATGAACATCAAAGAAAAAATTTATTAAAAATAAGTAACCAAGTTCGTTTTATTTTTAATAAAAAAAAACTTTATCGGACAGGAATCGAACATAAGCCACATGCGTGGCAAGCGAGCATTGTGTGTGCACGGAACTACCGATGCTAATGAAAGATAGTTACTTGTGCCCCTTCGTTAGAAGTTAATTAGATTTTTCCGCTGACTTGATATACATATGCCATTATTTTTCTCTGACGTTTTTGTTCAATCATAATAAAATATACCCCATAACACTCCCAAATAGTTGGCTTTCTGAGTGTGAAGGAATTTTTATAATCGGTTCAGTACTGCCGAAGATAATCCCTACAAACAAACAAACAATCAAAGTTGCAAACTTTGCCTCTTTAAAATATTAGTACAGTTTACTTGATTCTGATATTTCAGTTTCAAACATATTTGGCTAAATTTTATTTCCTTTAGGTTCTTTATGCACTTTAACAAAAAAAAGAAATATAAATAACAAACAAGTTACGTATCGGTGTTGTGTATCGGGCAAGTTCAAAAGGTGACGGTCAACAAAGCGAGACCGATGCGTCACCGTATAAGGGAATTTTAACTTGCCGGCACGCTTTATCTTATCTTTACTTGCTAGTCTTCTACACTACTTAAAAAGTAAATTAAAAGCATCGAGCTTACACTACGTGTACATCAATGGTTTAGTTAACAAATGTTGTATGTGCAAAAATGAATGTTTAAGTTATATGAACCTTTGGGATAAAGAATTTTCCAATAATTCGAATTTAAGTACTTAACACGTTTGAGGAATTGATATATACTTGCCACTTGAGTGCATACAAAATTTCTCATACAGAATCAGCCAGTAAAATATACATAATATGTGTACAGGCAATGCGTGAAAAGAAAACTAAAGTAAATAGCGGCATGTAAACATTTTGGATTAGTGAGTGATACTGCTTAAATGCCATTTTTATATTTTGATGCACTTTTTATTTGTAATATTTAATTTCTCTAAATAACAGGTTATTACTTTACTTAAAGTAGTAAGTTAAGTTAGTAAAAAGAAACCTAGCATTATTTTTTTTATTTTACATCTAAGATGCTCTAAAGGTATCTAATTTATTTTTTTTAGGTAATACACCAATATGTCGATAATGTTATAAACAAAAGAATTGAAGAACACAATAACAAAAAAGTTATTATAATAAGGGACAAGAAAACAAAAAGTGATAAAATTGACTGTGGTGTTAAAAAACGTTTAGCATTTTTAGATTTACTACTAAATGCCACAATAAATGGTAAGCCACTTTCCAGAGATGATTTACGAGATGAAGTTAACACCTTTATGTTTGAGGTAATAAAATTCTTAGTAATAAAGAGAAAATTTTAAACTGAACTTCTGTTTAAAGTATTTCTGACAAAATTAATATACATACAGACACGATCTAAAACTAAATAACCATAAGGTTTTGAAAAGACGTAAAAAGGAAAGCATATAGACGTCGGATAAGGCTACATTAAAAAAATATTTTAGCCTGGCATGTGTCCAAAAATGTGTGACGTATCACATTTATATTATTTTAAATGAAACAACCTATATTTTGTGACTGCCTGAGATTCTACATATTAAAATATCATACTAAGTGTCCGAGTTCAATGGTTTAGGAGTTATTTTTTTTTAACGTGGAGGTGAAATTAAATTCATTTTATTTTAAATCTTCTTTCTTTAAAATTTGTTAAACTATTTAGAATATGCCACCATATTATACGTCAGTCACCTTATGGTCAAATAATGTACAGGGTGTTATTTCTTATTATTTTCACTTTTTTAGAAAATCAAATAACAATAACTCTGTTATTTTATATGGACCCTGTACTTTTTTACACCACATTATGAGAAATAAAAACCCTATTAACATAAATTTAGGTAGGCCATAATATATCTAGGTCTGTTTAGGAAGCATTAATTGTGGAATAAAAATTTGAAGCATAAAATCAAAAACCGATAAGTGATCAAAAACCTTTTTAAGAACCCAAGGCAAATTTTAAATTTTTGCTTAAAATAGAACTATAATATTATGTTTTATCCTTACCACATTCAGCTGCCGTAATATTTAAAGCACCAATATAAGCAACGAATTACATTTGGCTATGTGTATTTGAAAAGGTTTTAGATGGTTTATGTTCTTTTTGGACAAATCTACATGTTAATTGTACCTCTGTATTAAAAACAAAACAATTAATATCCCCTAAACTAATAAAATTAGACACTTGGTACTATTGAAAAACGTCCTAAAATATAAGGTGTTCAATTTAAAATAATATAGCTAGCTTTACACTTTTCTGGGACACCCTACATAGGTTAATAGTTATTTATTAGATAAGTGAGTTATATTACATATAAGTCACGCAAGAAAAGTTTAGCTCTCGAGCCCGAAGGGCGAGAGAGGTAATTTTCTTAAGTGACTTTTATGTAATAACTCACGTGTCTAATACAAAATTTTATCCAACACTTACATATAATATCTACATAATTGATCAGATTTTGAGGATATAAAGTGTACTATAAGTCACTAGTGAGCTAAAGTACCCTTTAGCTCACTAGTGAATTATAGACAATACAAAATTTTGTTGCTGGTGTTGACAATGACAAGTAACAAATAATGGATGACGTTTTCAAATTATTTTCGATATTAAAAACGATTTATACGAAAGTGTTGGATAAAATTTTGTATTAGACACGTGAGTTATTACATATAAGTCACTTAAGAAAATTACCTTAAACTTTTCTTGCGTGACTTATATGTAATATAACTCACTTATCTAATAAATAACTATTATAATGTGACCTTATTCGACGTTTTTATGTTTCCCACTTTCCATTTTTTTTATACCATATGGCTATCTAGCCATAGACCGTGTCGAATATGGTGAGCCACCCTGTATTAGTTGTAATAGTCTTTAAAAACACATTATGCAGGTAATAAAGCAGCATTTGCCTAAAAGTTTTAAAAGCTTACAAATTTTTATTAAAGTTTTGTTAATGCACTACAGGTTATATCTAAAAAACTTTTATTATAAAGTAAAATACTATATTTCGTGTGTTTTTAGGTGGAAAATATCACCATTACATTTATGTTACTTTAAAATTAATAATATCTATTTTATACTGTATGTCTGCGTAACTGCGTCATATGTAAAACATTTTTATTATAAATTTTACAAAAATAAGTGATTCTTTATTAAAAGTTCTGTATGTTCCAAAACCCAAAAACAACTGTCAGATATCAAATTTTATTAGTCATCTACGAGGCTAGGTCAAAAATGTAATTTTTGCTTAATAGTAAAATACCTTGATTTTTGCTAATATTAAAAATTATAAATAAAACATGTTATAGGCCATTTCTTATTCGGTGATAGCTAAAGAAGGTATTATAAATTCAAAAAGGTTTTATTACAGGGTAAGTCTCTAAACTCTTTTCAATGTAAAGGAACCAATAAACAGGTAGTTTTTAGGTATTTGGTTCGACACACTCTGTAAATGATGCATTACAATAGGGCCATAAACATTTTAACAATGTTAGTTGAATATTTTTAGAAAATAAACCTTCCAGTGTCGGAGCATGTTGGGTGCAAGTTTTACGATATTATAATGGGAATAATAATATATAAGATAGTGGAATCATAATAAGTTAATAATAACCTGTACATAGTCCAAAAGATGAAACAAATAAGAATGAAAATAAATTAGGAAAAAAGTAAGACATAGAAAATGTTGAAAGTAAATTTAATTGATTTATATCGCGTAAATATTTCATTTTTAAATTATATTCTTAACATATTTTTAAAATAAATATATGGGGATGAATAAATGATCGATGAAAAATATTTTTTTACAAATTTCGATATTTGATTTTTTGCCCAGGTCTATTTTGGAACTTCTTGACATTTTTATGTTAATTTACAATACAACGTTTACAAATAAGATATTACAAGTTCATATTCATGCATTTAATAAGTGTTGACCATTGTATTTTGTAATGATTTGGCGATATTTCTAAATAAAGCATTGAAATAAGTAGTTTAAAGGTACCTATCCACAGAAAAAATAATTTTTAAAAAATACAATAATAAATTTATTAGTCTATTAGATTAAAAAAATATGTATATAATTTATTTTAGTTTTTACAATTTTACCACTACAATACATTTTAGTCAGAAAAATAAAGTTCTTCAATATCAGAGTCATGATCTGCGGTAATAATAATCTTCAAAAACTGCTGTACCTGTTTAAATGCTACCTTTTTATTTCTGCTAATGGGTAAATACATACGATTTAAACAACGAGCGATAATTAAGTATGTAGGTATGTAGGTGTCTTAAAGCACAATTTTTTTCTTGTCCCGCCCGAGCTAATTCGTAAATGCCTATAAAACAAATGCCGTATAACAATTTAATAAATACTAGAATTCATTTAATTAATTAATTACGTTGACATTTCTTTCTTAAAATTGAGTTTTTAATGTCATTATTCTATAAAATTTAATTTTCAATAAGCTATAATTTAACCCCATTTTACCTCTCAGAATATGTGAATTTTACGTATTTAAAAACGTGACGCCGATGGTTTATGGCTGGTTTATGACCTGTTTAGGACGAACGTGACATTTTCTGCTATCACAAAATAAGAAATAGACTTTATAAATTAAAAACCAATTTAAATATACAATTTTGTTTATTCACAAAAAAAATATTTGTAATTTTTTGTTTATTTCATGTTTAATAATTTTAAATAAACTTTTTCAATTTAGTGTTATCAGAATAAGAACAATGTACAATGCACTAATGTACAAACCTAAAATTTCTGTAGTTTAGCTGAAACAAAAAACAACATTTTTAAATAAACAAAATTGCATCTTAAAAGTTTTTTAGTTCCAAACATCTTATCCTTATATCAATTTTTGATATTAGCAAAAATACAATACTTTACTTTTGGAGCCAAACCTCATAGGTGACAGATACAATTTATTATCTCATTGTAGGCTTTTTGGTTTTTGACTACGCAGAACTTTTTATAAGGAATAACTTAATTGTTAAATTAAGAATAAAAAGTTTCCTATATGACGCCAACTTAAGTAGACACACTGCATATTAAAAGAAAAATAATTATAAAAATAAAAAGTAAGTAATTTAAATGTTATTAAATATTTATAGTGAATTCAAAACAATTTCTGATGCACGTCATTAATCAGCTGTACCTGACGTTTAATTACATAAAATTACAAGAAATAAAATTTCGGCAAAAATTAATAAAATTTGGCCATTTAATTAGTGTACTAAACACATATTACCGTTGTTATTTAAAGCATTTAATAACAGAAAAAATTTCTTCGAATAACACCGAAAAAACCATTTAATTCAAATTTTATTATCGTCAGGTTGGTCGAATTGCTTCTTATCCAGCGACGTTATCTACTTTGTTCGACTTTCTACGCAAATGTTTTGTCGCTGTGTTGTATTTTCGTGTATTAATATTGTTACGGACTTTAAAAATAAGTATTTAGTTTAAAGAATTTAATAAAATTTGGGCTATTTAATTTAGTTTTATAGTTTATTTGAACAATTTACCTTAGTTTATTCAAGTTTTTTCATCACTTTCAAAGGTGTCCAAAAACACTTAAGTTATCCACTTAACACTTTTATTTCATCCTGTACTAAAAAAATCCAGATTTTCTTACTTTTATACGAGGTGTTTTAAAACAATTTTATAATTTTTCTGTCGTTTTAATCATAAAAACATAACCTTATATTTTTGTATTATTATTACAAACTGGCAACCATGTCGTCATTTTACGTCACTCAAGGGGTATGACATTCATCGAAAATTGCATGGAATTCACTATATCATCATAAATTATCAAAACAAATATTTTTTTAGTAAGCTGCGTATTTAACTTTAGGCTTAATGTCGCTATTATACAGGGTAACCAGTAACTCTACCGAAAAACTTTAGAGGGTGATTCTACAATATAAAATAAGAAAAAAACTTTCTGTGAACATATTACTGCCACTGGTTGGAACAAAGACCGTCTCAACTCCAAAAGTGCATAAACCCGTATTTCTCAGCATGGCATTTTTAAATTAAAAATATTTTTATGTGCAATATCGTCACACTAATTGCAAACAGTTTTCACTAGACGATTATGATGTCAAATGTCATATTTCTCAATGTTACTTGCGTGTCTGGGCAAATTAATTGGCCTTGTTGTCCATGAGAGGCTAAGGGTAAATATATACCCCACTGCCTGTCAAAAACTGTTTTTAATCAAATGAAGACGTATCCCAGGTTTAATATATACCCCACTGCCTGTCAAAAACTGTTTTTTAATCAAATGAAGACGTATTCCAGGTTTAATAAAAATCTCTTAATTGGTATACAGTAATATTATAAAAAAATACGAAATTTCAAAAAAAAATCTTGTATGTCAAAAACTAAGACGATTATAGGACAATCTTATGTTTATTTAAAGTTTTTTTATAATTTTTATTTAAAAATAACCCCTTTAAGTTTGTCGGCAGAGTTACTATATACCCCATGTATCGCATTAATAGAGTAAGAGCCCGTGAGCAGCCGACCTTCGCAATTTTGTAAAAGCTAAAAGTAAGTCAGTGCATGGTCCCATTTTGACTCATATGTGCTTTGGCAGGTACCAGGTACCAAAAGTAAATGAATTAAAATCGAAAGTTTTTAAAAAGCCGAATTACAGGGTGTCTAAGAATATGTGGGCAATCTCTCGTATTTATATAGATCACATAAAAATAATGTAACAAGTTCATATAAAATATTTTCCAAAGTCCCCCTAAATATGAGGTCTTGAAGGACGCCATTGAAAATTGGTTTTCTTAAATAACTTTTATATCACTTGGTATAATAAAATATTGTTTTTAATATGATAAATACCAGTTAGGACTCCTTAAAATGGTATCCTTGTAAAACATTTGCCTTTGTTAGTTCGCCTGGGGCGAACTAACCCTTACACAATAGTACTCATTATTTTTACACCCTGTATAATAAAGAAATAAAAATATCATTTTCAAATAACTTATACCATTAGCTAAAAAAAACTACTCCTCTCCGATATCGAAAAAATGAAGCGTTTTCGAGAAAAACAACATTTTGATTAAATAGGGTTGTATTTATTAATTTTGTTTATCGGTTCGACATAGGCTCCTCTTTTTTTGGTACCATTTTGCAGCAAATAACCTATGGTTTTTAGATGTTTCTAATAAACCAAAACTTGTTTTTGTCGTAAACGCTTTAATTTATCGACATCTAACAGGGATACCTTGGGCGAATTTAAGCTTCCAAAAATATTTATTTGATTTCTTTATTATTCAGGGTGTACAAATAATTATCACTATTGTGTAGAGGTTAGTCCACCCCTGGCAAACTAATGAATGCAAATGTTTTACAAGGATACCATTTTAAAGAGTCCTTACTTGTATTTATTATAAGTTAAAAAATTCATTATACCAAGTATTATAAAATTTATTTAAGAAAAATCGATTATCAGTGGCGTCCTTTAAGGGTACATAATTCTGCAAAGAGGGGCTTTAGGAAAAAAGAAACTTTTCACATTATTTTCACGTGTTCTACATGAATCCGAGAGATTTCTCTTATATTCTTGGACACCCTTTATGTTACTTGGGTACCTATTAGAAAATATTTCCTAAGTCGCCAGACAGTTTTGACACTTCCAACTCCTTAGCAAACAATCATTTTGGGATAGCTTAATGGTCCGAGTTATTCAAACCAGGAACTTGTAGTAACATATACGGGGAAAGATCTTCATAGTCTATACCTCTAAAGGATAAATAATTCTTTTCTACATCAATTGTAGTTTATGAAATAGCTCACAGGCTAGCGGTTGTTTTATATCTATTGATTTGTGAAGTGGAAATCGTCTCGTCCGTCGATCTTCTGATGAAAAATATTCTGATAGCACCTCCTTTACCCATGGCATACCATAATGTGCCTTTTTGATAAGGTACAGGTAAATAGCAGGAGACAAATAAGGAGACTCTTTATTCGGTATTTCAGTTTTAATCTCATAATCCCAGTTCCATGAAATTTTTTTATTAAACAAAGAGATATAGGAGTGAAGAACTTCATCGGGAACTTTAGAATTCTTATATAATTTTTGAAAGTCTTCAGAGACGATACTCATCTTGGCGAAGCTACTACACAACTAACGAAACCAACAAAGATTAGAACCTTTTAAGGATTTTAAGCCGCTTTTTAAATAAAATCACTCTTTATAACGTCTTTTAAATAATTATACTGTAATACACTGTTTATTAATAAAGTAACAGCGATATAATTTAAAAGACGGCACAATTACTGCTTTTTAAATAAGAACACTGTTATTTGCCGTCTTTTAAATAATTATACTGTAATACACTGTTTATTAATAAAATAACAGCGATATAATTTAAAAGACGGCAAATAACAGTGTTCTTATTTAAAAAGCAGTAATTGTGCCGTCTTTTAAATTATATCGCTGTTATTTTATTAATAAACAGTGTATTATAGTATAATTATTTATAAGACGGCACAATTACTGCTTTTAAATAAGAACACTGTTATTTTATTAATAAACAGTGTTGTTTGGTTTCCACTCCATTGTATAGTATTATTATTAGTATTAATTATAATTTACTTCTTTCTATTTTTTTATTTTTATTATTTTCATTAAATTTACTGCTTCTTTAAACTAGCTGAATTTCGATCTGCCTGGTATAGTCATTTAATACTTAAACATTTGTTCTACGTCTTGGCAACCCACAATACTTTTCCTACCTATCCTTTTAATCCGTTTTATTTCATACCATAATTTGCGATCCTTAACCAAAAGGTAGCAAAAAATAAAACTGCAGCTGATGGTTTTTGTGGAACCGAGGAATTTACACATTCCGAATCGAACTCGAGAAGATTCTATGTGCGATACTACGGCCGATCGAGTTATTTTATAAAAACTTAATTAAGTAAATTTGCTGTGCTGTGATTACTTAAGCTACTCCTACAACCCCTTCCAATAATTGGAATTTGTGGTAAGTACCAAGACAATCTTAATAAAATTAGAACACAAAAGGATTTTTTTATTTTTTTTATTAATAACATCCAGACTGGGTAATCTTTCTTGGAAAGACAAGTACGCAAGGTATCAGCGCTCCCAAAAAAGAATTTACAGTCCACTTAAAACCAAAAATCAATTATTGATCATTCGAGCCGAATTAAGTAATAAATAAAATCGGATTCTGTTGCGTAATTGTTTTAAGTTACAGGTATAGATTGCTCATTTTGGGGTTAATTACATTATCAGGCAGTATTTAAAACATTTTTTTTTCACAAATAAAACAAATTACAATTTCTTAATAATATAAATTTTACTATAAATTTTAAATTTAAAATAGAATTTGCATAGTTTAAATATATTTTTTTATCTTGATAGATAAACATCGTACTTTTATTGCTATACTGAATAATTCCTAATTTAACACAGGTAAATAAAATTGAAGGTCAGGTTTTCAACAACTGCTATCCCTGCAAAAAGTATTGGAAATCCTTTGTTTTTATTACTTTGGGCTTTTAATTTTTTTCTTTTTTTTG
The DNA here is from genome assembly GCA_014170235.1 of Listronotus bonariensis. Taxonomy (NCBI): domain Eukaryota; kingdom Metazoa; phylum Arthropoda; class Insecta; order Coleoptera; family Curculionidae; genus Listronotus; species Listronotus bonariensis. Next base: position 11,895 of record JACEGR010004742.1, on the reverse strand, counting down.
TGCAGACTTATTAATTAAAAGATAAAAACACTAATAAATTTTGAATATAAAATTTATTGAATTAATTTGCAGTTTTTCATTTTTAGTTTTTTATTATTATAAATATTTGCAAAAATATAAAATATAAATAAAATGGTGCTTACAGATGAACAAAAATTGTCTCGGGCAAATGCTCTTAGACAAGTGGCTTTAGATCAGTTAAAATTAATTCAGTCTTGTGCCTCTGATGCTATTTCTGATTCCACAAAAATTACAAAATTCAAAATGTCATACAAAAACTTAAAAAAGATTCAAAAGGACTTTGAAAAACAACATAATGCGATTGTAGTTGCTCTAGCAGGCCAAGACGAAAAATTAACCGCTGAAACAAAAATATTAGACTACTTTAGTACCAGTTACTTAGACATTGAAACGACTTACAATGAACTAGTTACAGAAAATGAAAAATTGCAAAGAACAAGTACTACTTTAAACTCTTTAAATCAAACTTCTACGGGCTTTCACAATGAGACCTCTTGCTTACCAAAAATCGACTTAATACATTTTACAGGGGATGTTCAAAATTTTCCTACATTCATAGAAATGTTTGACGCGTTGGTACACAATAGTCGAATATTATCAAACATTGAAAAATTTAATTATCTACTTTCAAAACTATCTGGACCCCCTCTTGCATTAATAAAAAATATACCCTTAGTTTCTAACAATTACTTAATTGCTTACAATACGTTAAAAGATAGATATGATAATAAAAGGCTCAGAGCGGTCAATTATTGGAAAGCAATAGAAGCTTGTCCTCCGGTCTCAAAAGACAATTTTCAGTCTTTAAGAAACCTGCTTGATACTTTTACGGAAAATTTAGAGGCACTAAAAATGATGACGTATAACGTTGACAGCTGGGATTTTATAATTACTAATATGCTGCTTAGGGTCGATCTTCAATCGTCTTTTTGATTTTCCATTTATAATTTGTTTCTGGCTCTTTATGTGTTATATTTGATAACAACAGGGTAAACCAAAACATGTTTAAAATGTTGTCCGAAACTACAATTATTAAAAATCCCAAGTTTAACAATGAAGTGATTTTTCTTTTTTAACGATTTTGTGCATATCTTTAAAAACATTAAAAATAACTGGCTTAATCTGAAAGATATTAAAAAGGCCTTTATATATCCATCATTTGAGAATTTTTCCTTTAAGTTAAAAGCCTGTTCTGCCCACCCAAGAAATGTTTATTGTTTGAAACAAAACCAACTCACAAAAAGAGCATATAAGCTGAATAAAAAATCATTGTATCCAAATATCTTTGAAGAGCAAAAAGTCATTTTAACATTTTTTTACGAATCAACCATTGTCACCCTAAATTGTTCAGAATATAAGGGCACCAAAGAATTTTTGAAAATTAAAAAATATTTATTTATTTATTTTTATTTATTCAAAAATTACAAAACAAAAACCATTAGGCTGGTGGTTGATATTAAGAATAATAGTCATGACTATGTACTTGTATAAAAAAATAAATAATTATAACAATACAGAAACATAGTGGAATGATAGTAAAATATCACAGAGGCTATCACATAAATTTGGATTTAAAAAAATGGTGACAATTTGAAAACGAACAGCATTTAATATTGCCTCTACCAATGATAATATGAAAATTTGGTGAAACACATCAATTTACATGTCAAGGGGCACAATTTTTGAGGCATTTGTTGTCGTGTTACTTTCAACCCCTGACCCCCAGTGCACCTACCCCTAAAATTTTAAATGGCAACCCCTATTTCTTTTACCATTTTTGTGTTCCTTATAAAATTCTACATAATTTAATTGCATGCATTTAATTTTTTTTTCAAAATCCTTTAATACTCAAATATCTTTTTAAAGCCAAAGGTTATTAACTGGCTTTTGTTGGAATTTATTATCATTTTATTTTTAGTTGATCACTCAATGACGCAGAGCAGATCCCACTGGAGACCCTCAGAGTCTGCACGGGTCTCAATTATTCTATAGATGATGCAATCGTCTGCTAATCAGAACTTCAGAGTTCATTTTGTGAAAGATGTCTGATCAGATCAGGCTGAAGAGCCTGGTATTTACACTGATCGCATTGAAACTTTTAAACATCTTCGGGATTTTTATGCCGGAGAAGATGAATCCTTAAATTGTTTGTTCGAAGAGCCTGATAATCACACTGATCGCATTTAAAATTATCAATATCTTCGGGATTTTTATGCCGGAGAAGATGCTTCTTTAAATCGCCTTTCCTAAAAGTCTGATAATAACACTGATCGCATTTAAACGTATCAAGAACTTCGAAATTTTTATGCCGGAAAAGATGCATCTTTAAATTGCCTTTCCGAAAAGTCTGATAGTCACACTGATCACATTTAAACTTTTCAGCATCTTCGGGATTTTTATGTCGAATAAGATGCTTCTTTAAATCGCCTTTCCGAAAAGTATGATAATCACACTGATCGCATTTAAACTTTTTAACATCTTTGGGATTTTTATGATGGAGAAGATGTATATTTAAATGGCTTTTCTGAAGAGTCTGATAATCACACTGATCGCATTTTAACTTTTCAACATCCTCAGGATTTTTATGCCGGAGAAGATGCATCTTTAAACTAACTTTCTGAAGGGCCCGATATTCACACTGATTGCATTTAAACTTTTTAACATCTTCGGGATTTTTATGCCGCAGAAGATGCCTTTTAAACTGTCTTTATGAGGAGTCTGATAACCACACTGATTGCATTTAAACTTTTTAACATGTTCGAGATTTTTATGCTGGAGAAGATGCCTGTTTAACCCGCCTGTATAAAAAGTCTGATAATCACACTGATCGCATTTAAACTTATCAATATCTTCGGGATTTTTATGCAGGAGAAGATGCTTCTTTAAATCGCCTTTCCTAAAAGTCCGATAATCACACTGATCGCATTTAAACGTATCAAGAACTTCGAAATTTTTATGCCGGAAAAGATGCATCTTTAAATTGCCTTTTCGAAAAGTCTGATAGTCACACTGATCGCATTTAAACTTTTCAGCATCTTCGGGATTTTTATGTCGGATAAGATGCTTCTTTAAATCGCCTTTCCGAAAAGTCTGATAATCACACTGATCGCATTTAAACGTATTAAGAACTTCGAAATTTTTATGCCGGAAAAGATGCATCTTTAAATTGCCTTTCCGAAAAGTCTGATAGTCACACTGATCGCATTTAAACTTTTTAACATCTACGGCATTTTTATGCCGGAGTAAATGCTTTTTAAACTGTCTTTATGAGGAGTCTGATAACCACACTGATTGCATTTAAACTTTTTAACATCTTCGAGATTTTTATGCTGGAGAAAATGCCTGTTTAAACTACCTTTTTAAGAGTGTGATAATCACACTGATCACATTTTTGGGGTTATTTACGTTCCGTTGCTGTATTTCTTGATGAGCAATTTCAATTAAACATTCTTTATTTTCTTTTTGACTAATGTTATTGGGCAACATCCTAAAAACAGAAAGAAAGCTGTTATGTTTATTGTGGTATTTTTGCATTCAATGAAAATAATTTAATTTTCTTAAACTCTTTTTATTTTTCTTTTTTGCAACTTTGTTTAGTTATAGCTAATTAAAAACTGAACACTTTGGATCAGCGCCTGTGCAGTTTTATTTAAACAGTATCTAAAATTAGTGGGTATAATAATAAAATAGCAGAAATCCTTATGCCCAAGATCTGAATAGGAAGCGACATGCACGCACCTGTTTACAGGATAAAAATTATTTTATTTTATATACAGGGTATCCGCTAATTAATTGTACACATAAAAACACTGATTCCTTATGTCAATATATTAGGGTTTAACCAAACATATCTCAATATCCAAAAGTTAATAATAAGGAAGATACAGGGTGTCAAAGTGAAAAAATTATTTAATTTTTTTCGATAATTTTTGATATGTTTTGAATATTTTATATTATAGGGTTTTTTAACATGAGCTATTCAGATCTGATATAGAATGGCTCCGAGCAACCGTGTTCAAGATATTTGCATTTAGGTGGTTTAGTGCAACCAAAAAGAATATGGAAGAATACATGAAATCATTTGTTTATCATGAGGCAGTAGTAGTTATGACTAATGCGCTGTTTTTAACGAAATTTTTGGTTGCACTAAACCGCTTAAATTAAAATATCTTAAAATGGTTGCTTAGAGCCATTCTTACAAAGTATACCTGTTTTGTGTAGAAGCCATAGGGAAGTTTACTCAAACTTAAACTCTCTTTATTCACTAGAAAATCATACAGTGATTGAAGTTTCGTTAGTAATTTTCCTAAGTCTAACTTAATTTATAGTTAAAAGCAAATTGTATATGGACAATTATAAAAAAAAAACAAAAGTATATGTATAGACAAATTCAATCATTTAGTAAATAACATAAAATAACATATATATAATATAATAAAATAATGGGCATATAATGAATAATCAAAATTAGGAATGTTTAGGTCACAGGTCGTTGGGCTTAGAAATTCCTTGAGAGAATAGAAGATGTTATTATTTAAAAAGTGCTTGATTCTTTTTCCAAATATACCAATCGACGTAGCTTCTTTGACTTGGCCTGGTAGTTTGTTAAAAATTCGGACACAGGCGTAATATGGGGATTTTTCATATAGTGTTGAGGTATGTTGTGGGAACACAAGGTGTCTGAAATTTCTAGTCGGGTATCCATGATTATCTCTATTTTCTCTAAACTCTCTCCGATTTTTAAAGACGAATGTTGAAAATCTTAGGATATATATTGATGTGTAAAATTTATACTTCTTAAATGTTGCTCTGCATGTTTCTATAGGTTTAAGTTTTAGCAGACGTTTTTAGGCGACAACCACTACATTTACTGATTTACTGGAAGCTGGCGGCCTACTCTTTTCAGTTTCCAGCTATAGCTCTTCTAAACTCCTATCTAGAGGGAAGAAAACAGGTGGTTCGTTTACAGTCAGAGTCTGGTGAGCTGTCGCTTACGAGCGGTGTTCCGCAAGGTTCAATTCTTGCTCCAATTTTATTTTTAATATACATTAACGATATGTCCAATTCAGTAAATACTGCCAAATGCACTTTCTATGCTGACGACACCACTTTAACAGTATCAGCTAAGGACCTTGTGGAACTTAAGACAAAAACAGAGGAAGTACAAACTCAGGCAAATGAATGGTTTGTGGCAAATCAGCTGTCACTATATCACTATACACTATATATGTCTTGACAATGTTCCAGCGAACCCAACCTCTATTAAATTTCTGGGAATTCAATTGGACCCAAGACAAACATGGTGTGAGCACGGGGATGTGCTTGCCAAATCTCTGACTAGAGTAGTGTATGCTTTACGCCAACTATCGCAAAGAGCACAAAAGATATAGTCAGGACGGCATACTTTGCTATGTTCCACTCCAAAATGTCATATGCTGTACTTGCATGGGGACACGCGGCTGTAAGACACCGAATCTTTGGACTCCAAAGAAGAGCTGTGCTTATTGTTGCTGGGCTTGGATATCGAGATGACACCAGGGAGGCTTTCAGACGTGAAGGAATCCTCACATTGCCTGCGGCTTTTGCACTAGAAAGTATCCTATATATTCGAAGGCATTTAGATCAGTATGAAACTCACGCCGACTTGCATGGCTACAGAACAAGAAACAAAAATAATATATATCCCATCAACATAAGGTTAAAAAGGACCCAAACTGGTATAAACTACTAAAGTCAGAACTCAAAAAGCTATTTTTGCAGGTTTCTCCTTTCTCCTTGGAAGAATTTGATAGGATTGTTTCCGATTATTCAGTAACTTAGTATAACTTTGTTGGTTCCTAACGTTTTCATTTGTTCATTTAGTTCTTTAATGACTCTTTGTACTTGTTCGTTACCGATAATCGGTGCATTATGTATTATATACCTACTTGTTTTTTAGTTTTAAGTCTTATTTTATATTTACCATTTTATATGATGTATGTAAAAATTGTAATATTTATTGACATTAATTAATAAACTAAACTAAACTTAATAAACTAAACTAAACTAAATTACTTAGTTAATACATACAGTGTAGTACAAAAAGTTAGGACGTTTTCGAAAAATTTAAATACTCTAATCAGCCCCGTCTGGTTTACACATAAAAATTATTATTAAATCTGAATAGCTCATATCAAAAAACCCCTCTATACTGAGTTTCATCACAATATTCAAAACGTATCCAAAATTATCGAAATAAATTATTATTTTTTTTTACTTTGATACCCTGTATCTTTCTTATTATAAACTTTTGGATATCGGTATGTATGGTTAAATCCTAATATTTTGACATAAAGAATCTGTGGTTTTCCTGTGTATCATTAATTTGCGGACACCCTGTATAGTATTTAAACAAAGGTATTGCTACAGAGTTGCCTAAAAAATATGGTCAAAGCTATATTTTAATCAAAAAAATAACACCTTAAAATTTATGGCACACCCTTTATAATGGCAATTAATAGCTTTGTTTGGCAACGGGTAAAGTTGAGGGTAGTGTAGGTAGGACTAAAAAGCTAAAATAAGTAAAAAAAAGTAAAAACTAGTTCTTATGCCAAACGCGTGTTACTGAGTTATGTCACAAATGTCAAAAAATAAAGACGGTTTTTATGGATATACAGGTTAGCTATCTGATATGGTACATTGGCGAGTAAAGCATCGACAAAGTGGGACTAAAAAATGAAAATAAAATAAAAAAGGTAACACTAGTTCCTTTGCCAAACGCGTGTTACTGAGTTATGTCACAAGTGTCAAAAAATAAAAAAGATTTTTATGGGTATATTAATAAACAAGTAAGTTTAATCTTAACATATTAATGTTTCTTGTTTTCAATGTTTATTTGAACACGTGGTCAAAAGACGCCTTTTAGACGTACGTGTTGACGTACCAAAACAAATGTATTTTATGTATTTTTGTATGATTTATGGTGAATAAAATATAAATATAAATATGAATAGAAGAATCAGCGTTTTAATAAAATGTATTTATCTTCACGACCTCGAAAATAGTGTAGTTCAGTTAAAACTAGTTTAAACCAGACTGAATGCCAAACACCTAGTCCTGAATTATACTGACGATGTCAAACGGTTTATTGACAGAAAAAGTTAAAACTAGGTATAACCAAAGACAATTGTAGTTTCACTATAGACACCCAGAACAATGCTAAATTTTTAGTCATCAGCTTGGATGCTCGCTTCGTGGAATTTATGAAGCGGGTATCCATCAAGTACACACGTAAACAGTACGTATAATTTGCTGCTTCATAAATTCAGCGAAGCCAGCGTCCAAACTCATGACCAAAAAATTAGCATTGTTCTCGGAGTCTATAGTGAAACTACAATTGTCTTTGGTATAACTATTTGTGATACCAAACAAAGGTTATATTTTTTTACTCTACATGACAGTACTAATGTATCAATATTTTTTATTCTCTTCAATTTTAAAAAAATAAATTATTTAAATTTATTATTTTGAAAAATTATTACAGTTTTTTAGAACATTCTGTACTGTTATCAAAAAAATTGAGGATACTTTTATATTTTAAATATAGTCTTAACCATAACTATTTAGGCAACCCTATTGCAATACCTTTGATTGAGTAATATATTTAATATAAATCGCTTCCTACTTAGATCTTAGACTAATAATATAAAACTGTTACCATAACTAGCATACCTTATGTCAGTTTGTTCCAAATCTTCCTCCTTAAAGTCTACTTCCTCGTTTTTTAATTTCAACTCTTCAAATTTAGTTTCATTATCAAATCTGTAAAAAATTATAAAAATGGTGTGAGTGAGTGTTCATACAATGATGGAATTTTTTACATAAATTTTCAATTTCTCAAGAAAAACACAGAAAATCCACTATTAGCAGTAAAATTTTCAATAATGGCTAAAAGGACACTTTCAATTTTTTTTGTATTTTTGTTCTGATATGTTTGGTTGGTAACAAGATTAATAAATGTGATGGCACAGTTAATATTCTAGCAATGCAACATAAACAGTCAAGCGTAAGTAAGGTGGGATATAATAAAATTTTGGTCTTGTCATACATTTTTTCACAAATCCTAAATATCTTAAAAACCTTACATTTTTGGAACAGGGATCGCTGATGAAACTTACCCTATTTTTATTCGTACAATTCAAAAAATGAGCTAATAAAAACATAAGTTTAATATGGATCCTTTTGGTTGGAGCACCCTGTCTAATTCTTTATAATTTTAAATTTTTCTCTTAAAGTACCTGCATATGCTTGTAAAAAAATATTTACCATTTGTACTAGAGGCCAAGGCGTTTTGGAAAACCATTCTGTACCAGTATCCTTATTTTTGAATCACCCTGTAGTTGCCTTGTAATTATGTAAAAAAGATATTTAAATATATTTTTCATGCTTAGACCAAAATAATAGTTTGTTTTAAGTAAAGTTCATTTTAATTTTAACTTAGCACATCCTGAAGTAGTGTTCCAAAAACCTAAACTGTTTTAGTATTTTTTTAATGGTTTACACCTTTTTAAATATGCTTGTACTTGCACAATTTTTCTAGGTATGAAAGGTATGTTTGACATAATAATATTAATAATTAATACCTTTCAAAAATAAGGGCAAAACATCTTAAACTGTACACAGATCTACATGACTGGAAAAAGGCAAATGGGATAAAAAAAATTGTATTTAAACCAGTTCATACCTGATGATTACTTACTTATCTAAATCCGCCAAAGGATCCCAAATATAATTCACATTCTTATTAACATTGCTTAGAGAGTGTTTAATGTCAAAAGCATGTCCTTCTAGCTGTATTTTTATTATCGAACAAGAGGAAGTATTATTTTCTGTAAACACATCATCTTCAGGATCATTGTATTCTTCTTTAATCAATCCCACGGACAAATCATTATCCAGATGCAGTTCCCCACACTTTTCAACTTTAATAAAAGAAGATGCCGAAAATGTTAATGAATTCCTTTTGTCACAGCCTATTTCCTCATGTATATTTTTTAACCTTAGTTCGACTATTTCTTTTGACAGGGATAATTTTTCTTCTTTGTCGCTATTTTCCATCATGGGAGCTGGTGTCATATATGTATATTAAATATTTTAAAAGAAAAGAAAACAGAGTAAAGCTGTCGTTGAAAATTACAGAAAGAAAAACAGAATTTTCCTAGCTTATTAGCCCTCAACTAATAATAAATAATAATAATAAACGATTTTATCAAGAAGAAAAGACAGATCATACCACATAATGCACAAAAGTAAACATATTGATAAGATTCGTTTTAATCCCTAATGACATGACATACTTTTACTGCTTTTACCACAAAATTGCCACAAAACCATTAAAAAACAGAAAATGTTAGTCTTGGACTGGAAACTGGAAATAAATTCGATAAGCGGAAATTGAACCACTCTTGTATTTGTCCAAACAAGGCTCTTTCAAAAATTTGATCTGAAAAAATATGATTGCGACTTACGAGACGGGCGATGATTCTTCGAAGATAAAGATAAATTTCACCAGGGACCTTATTTTCGATAGTAAGAGAACAAAAAGCTTACTAACAAAAAGTCTCTCTAGGTGTTCTCTTTTTTTTTTAAATTGCCTTCTCACATAATCAAAAGCTGGGTGCAAAATTTTGTTATACTACTTCGGTTTTCTGGGGCGCTACCCACAAATTTGAAAGAATTTATAATCGAAATTGTTTCGCTTCCAAGAAATTCGTTATCAAAATAACAAATTGTCATCTTCATGTCCTTTATACCAATTTTCCCCATTCTTTTTGCATGCAATTTTTGATTTGCACATTAAATTGGTATATATTATTTTAAAAAGTTCTTCTAAAACATGTTTTTTTTTAAATCTTTTTTACCATAACTTGCAAAGTTTCGCAAAGGTTCACATTAGAGTGATATTCTTTCGAAACATGATCAGTGAAACTGATCGAAGTGATGGCTCTTAGTTAAAAACCACCACCTTCTAGATGTTTTGAATTGTACTATTCACAAAGAGTAAATCAGAACTTTCTAATAAAGTTCATGTGTTGAAAATGTGAGTTCTAACTAATTATTTTTAATTTGTTCTTGTTTTATTTTTATATTTATTTGTTTGTATAAACTCTCCCTTACTTAAAAGACCATTTTTTACCAACTAGATTTGATAACAATCAGATTTTTTAAAATTTGCAATCTTGAAATTTATACACATTTAGGTTTTTCTAATAAAAGCAGTATTCTGTTTAAGGAGAAAAAAACATTATTTTTATATCACTAAAAATAAATTAAACTACATTTGTAAAGTCATTATATTTTAGAACTTTTTTTATATAAGTGATCAGTAGTTTATGTGGGTAACTAAAATTTAAAAGTTGTATTATAGTGGCTTTCCAGTGAAGCAAATAGAGCGCTCCCTAGTAGCTCAGGAGCAGTTCGTTCTACTTTATGGCGTCCCAGTGACGGAAAGTGTTATGCACCTGAACTACTCCGTTTTTCTTTCCCCTCATGCACCAGCCCCTCTTTTGGTTTTTGTGCTTCAAACGTGTTTTTTATGGTTAAGGATGGATTGTTTAAAATTACTTGTTTAAAACGGAATTAGATATTAAAAAAATATTATTATTATAAAGCCAAGAAAGGTTAAAAAACAAAATTTTAAAATTTCTTAAAGTTATCTCTTTCCTTGTCTAAGGGTGCGTTCCAGTGACTGACTTTTTATAGCAGATCAAAGAGCTTCAAGCCCTGGAGCGTGACGCACAAAAATTTTCGTCACTGGAAAGGTACCCTGGTTTATTTATTTGGACACTAAAGTAAACACATTTTTATATAATTTTGGTGTTTTAAGCCGTTTGTTGATTTATATGCCTTATTACATACTTCTGTTCACATATAAGGTATTTCAAATTCAAAACTTATTCAAATGACGAGTTTAGCTTTCTGTGTCGATATCCACTTATTTTCACCTTTTTACCAATATAGTGGAAAAAATATTTGCCAATAAAATTATAATGCACTTTATCAATATATGTACAATATAGGTGATATAGGTGAATATAAAGATATATCTCTATAGAAGAAAAAATAAACGTTATTTGGTTTTTAATTAAATAAGCATATTTATTTATTTACATTACCACAGGGTTACAATTTTAAATAATAGTTATAAACCTACTTTTTTGTCCCAATTTTTCAGAAAAGCAATTAAAGTAAACTATGTAATTATTGCCAGTCTGTAAACTAATATTTATTAATGCCATTATTTGGATTTAAAGAATTTTTCATAAAAAATATAGTTTGTCTTCCGTCGAAATTTTCCAAGTTTTGTTTTTCAAAATCTTCAAAAATCATTCATAGCTTTTTTCATAAAAAAATGTTATTGTGTATTACCAATTATTATTGAGATAATATTTTTTTAAATAAAAGACTGTCGTTTCAAATAAAGAATATAGTAGCCAAAATGATTGTAGGGTAAACCTAAGTTATAAAAACTGATACAAAATGATAGGATTGGTAAATTTAAATAAAAATTAACAGATAATGCCACTAATGTTTGGTGTGTTTTTGTAAATCGTTAAAAGGATAAATAAGAGCAATAGTAGCTATATAAATTACCATTTAATGGTAAGTAAAAGTAAAAGATTAATAAATTGTAGATATTGTTTGAAAAAAACTAAACTAAAAAGTAGTTTAAAATTAATTTAAAGATGAACACTGCTGCACAAAACATAAATATTTAAAATATTTGTTCCAGAAGTATCAATTATAAGGCAGATTTTCTTTAAAGTTATAGCTTTTCTTTGGATAAATTTTATATAATTTTATTTATTATTGGTTATTATGTTATATATTTCATAT